>JAHKKF010536749.1:16773-40143 GCA_019740295.1 Labeo calbasu | reverse complement strand
ACAATGTAACAACTAATTTAAGATTGAGCGCATTTGGAAAACCAGGCATCCGAGCAGTTTGGAAAGGAAGTTGTAACGGTAACCCGGATGTACACAAATCCACGTGACGGTGCTTTGCACGTGTGGAAGAACGAGTGAGATGTAAGTACGGCGTAAATTTATTTGAAATGCGTTGTGGGATATTGTTATAAGTTTCTGGGGGATGTGAAAATTAATTTCTGCCAACATTATGATCAATTTTATCATCTGAGAAGATATGCAAGCAGATAACTCAGTTAATAGCTAGCTTGCAAATTCTTTAGGTATAACTTATTGTCACGGTTTACAGCGTTTACAAACATGTTTGCTGAAGAAGAATGGACTGATTCTCCATTACCAAATGGATCATCTCACAAAGTTAAAACGTCTTCTGCCCTTGGCAAGGTATTATGATTTTCCCCCTTATTAAAGTATGTGTCTGTCACTTGAATTTAATTTTTCATCTGGCATTTTTATCCCAACAGAACAAGGTTGTGGGTAAAAAAAGTCTTATGAGAACCTTGCAAACACTGGGTTCAGTTCCAGACTGGGAAACTGGGAATGTTTTTGAAGGCAGTGATGAGGAGAAAGACGCCTCCACCACAGTCAGGACAACAAAAAAGAAAAGGTGCAAAAAGCGTAAAAGAACATCTAATACTGAAAATGAAGGGAAGCAGCAGGATAAAGTGAATTCACGAGAACCTCCTATGAAGAAGAACAAGCTAGTGAAGAAGACCGTGAATGCGGATTCACCTGAATCACCTGCAAAGAAGAAGCCAGTAAAAGAAACAAGTGAGTACATGTGCTAGTCATTTTATGTCTACATTCATGATTGCCTTTTTCACATCAATTTGTGTTTGCAGGTTCTAAGGTGTCACAAGAGTCCAGAAAAGATAAGAATCTCAAAGAAGTCGGACCTCAGTTGGAGAAAAATGAAAGTCAAGCAGAAAACACGCTAAGCAGAAAGCAGTGGAAAAACAAGATGAAAAACAAAAAAAAGTGTAAGAACAAATATCTTGCAAAAACAACAGGTGTCGATGATGCCAATGCAAAGGAAGAACCATTAGTTCAAACACAGGACGTCAAAGAATCCAAGAAAGTGAAGAAACATGACAAAGCATCCAAAAAAACGAAAAAGTCTCATAAAAAGAATGGTATTTCTTCCATCACGGACATTGCTGAAAATTGCAAAGACTCTAAAACAGATAAGACGTCCAGCACAAGAGCTAGAAGAGTAGATAACTCCCTAAGTAACAATACCATCTCACATAAAGTGGAAGATAAAGGGAAAGCTTCTAAAATGATGAAAAAATTGCATGCAGAAAAACTGCGTCGTATTTTAAAGTTGCAGCATCCTGATGACAGTAATAAAGCCTCAGAGGAACCAGAAGAACCAAAAGATACAACAGTAAATTTGAAGGGTGATGAAGAGGAAGTGGCTCCTGACCCCTCAACTGCTTTAAGGACAAAGATGGAGAAGCGGTTAGAAGCCGCTCGATTCCGCTACATCAATGAGCTGCTTTACACGTCTACCAGCGGTGGGGCCAAACGCATGTTTCAACAGGACCCAGAGGCCATTGCGATTTACCATAAGGGCTACACGACACAAGTTCAACACTGGCCCAAAAACCCTGTGGATTCAATCATTTCCTATATTCGTAAAAAGTGAGAGATCTATCTATCTATCTATCTATCTATCTATCTATCTATCTATCTATCTATCTATCTATCTATCTATCTATCATGTCTTTCTATCTTGAAGGCACTGAATATCACTGAGTTTTTGTTTCTTTCTCTTTTTTTTTTTCAGACCAGCTTCTTTAGTTGTTGCAGACTTTGGCTGTGGAGACTGTAAAATTGCTCGGAGTGTAAAGAATAAAGTACACTCTTTTGATTTGGCTCCAGTTTGTGATCTTGCCACTGCATGTGACATGGCAAAAGTAAGTTACTGTGGTAATAAAACTTTGATTTGTAATGCAGCCAAAATGCTAAAGGCAGCACTGTTTATTACTTTTTCACAGGTGCCACTTCGTGATTCTACAGTAGATATTGTTGTTTTCTGTCTTTCTCTGATGGGGACAAATCTGGGAGACTTTTTGGCAGAAGCAAACAGAGTCCTGGTGATGGGGTAACCGTCTTTTATTTGATTTTTAATTGAATTAATTTTTTTTTATTATCATTTTTTTAACAATTGCAATTATTTTAAAAATGTATTATAAAATCCAAACCATTTTGAGTCTAATAATTAGCCAATATATATCCTCTTGCTACTTTTTTTTTGCAGGGGTGTTCTTAAAATTGCTGAAGTGGCTAGTAGATTTGAAAACGAGCGTTCGTTCATTGGCGCATTGTCAAGTCTGGGCTTCAAGTTAACCCATAAGGTAATTGCTGTTTACTTCAGTGAATATACACCACCATTCAAACACTACCATTTTGTATTTTAATATAATAAATTAATACTTTTATTCAGCAAGGATGCATTAAACTGATCAGAAGTGACAGTAAAGACATTTATAATCAAATAAATGCTGTTCTTTTAAGCTTTCGATTTATCAAAGAATCCTGAAAAAAATATCACTGTTTCCACAAAAAAAAAAATTAATCAGCACAAGGGATAATAATAAATGTTTAAGCAAATCAGCATATTAGAATGATTTCTGAAGGATCATGTTACATTGAAGATAAAATAATGAAACCAGTTCTTTTAAATTTAAATAATATTTTGTAATATTACATTTTGTACTATATCTTTCATCAAATAAATGCAGCCTTGATGAGCATAAGAGTCTCTAAAAAGCATGTTTCTAACATAACATGCAGCTGGTGCTGTGAAATGGCCTCATATTTTTGTCTACGTAATAACTCCCATGAGGTAAACCATTACACTGTCCAGCACATTGTTGAAGGTATAGAGAAAACAGGGTAAAGTCAGGTTTTTAATGTTTTTTACACCAGGATATTTGTCTCCAGTACTTCCTTTGGATACAAGCGGCTTCTAAATGGAAGCGTAATCATACTTTGTCTTTTTAAATCTCAGAATATGCAGTTCTTGTCATTACTTTTGAAAACCCAAAATATGTGCTTATTCAAAATATTAATAAATCCTAACAAAAACACGGGTGCAGAATACAAAGTGAGTAAAATGGTAATAGGAGAACCTGATATTTTGGAGTTGGTGATCATGATTTATTCATTAGATGATTGTGCAAAACCTTTTCTGCTTGCTTACTGTTCAAAACTGACAAACATGCATATAATAAAGTCAAAAATCTATTAAATCATTAGAATAATCTCCTCCTTAATTATCATAAATAATAGTTTGTTGCAGGTCCAATGCTGTATTCTAGAGATGGAAGGTCAGGCCAAGTGTGCAGTGTTGCAGACTAGAATTGTGCTGTTCTGCAAGTATGCAGATCAATAATGGAATATATTAACAACAGCGCTATCATAACATGTTCTACGTAATCATTTTTTTAGTAAAACAATGGAGATAGCAACAGATCATTAATTAGTGATCAAAATGTAGTTTCATTTACTGTATAAGAAACAAGAGCTGTTTACGAGATGTTTATTTTCACTTATTTTTTTCTAGGACACAGAAAACAGCCACTTCCACTCCTTTGAATTCATAAAGACAGGAAAAGCACCTGGGAACGTGAAGAAAATCGGTCTTCAACTTAGACCTTGTCTGTACAAGAAACGATAAATGTACATAAAGTAAATGTACATTATCAGCAATAATTCAGTTTAACTCAAGGGTCAAATCTCCTCTTAACGTTGTATGTTTTGTAAATCGCTGTAAAAGGAAAGTCCATTTTATATATATAAAAAGACAATTTAATGTGATGTTTAAAGAACTGTGTTTTATGGTTGGATAATACTTTTTACCTGATAAACAAACTGACTCGGTACATATTTAAACTTGTCAAGTATTTTATTGTATTTTTATAAGTGTCACAGTGATATTATTTACCCTGGAAATGCATGAACACCTTACAGTAACACAGAGGAAGACCAGTCGTCATTTAAACAAAGACTATGAAGTCTTATAACCAAAATATTAGGCTTGAATCACCAGGCCCAGATGCGGATTGTCACACTATATACTGCATGACATCAACAGAGGGCGCTACAGCGCTACAAATTCAGTCAGTTTGCGCGGTACAAATTCAAACGGAATAAAAACAAGAGAAGACACCAACCGAACGCAGACTTTTAAAGTATCTCTGTGTAAATCAGAACAAAATAACAATCAAAAAAGGTAAGAAAACGTTTAAAATGTGCTCATAATATTTATAAAACGATGCTACTTAATTACCACAGTAAATCATAATGCTGAAAGTAATGCTAAGCTACTTAAATCGTATCCCTCACAATCTGAAAAAAAGTACATAAAAAAACACTTAATGCAATGTGTATATACAGTAGAATCTAAAACCCCTAAGACCACTAGTGAAATATTCATATTAAAGACTGTTTGAGATGTAAATGAGTTTGTTTCTTGATGAATTTGGAAACATTTTTGGAGAAACTTCACAATGCATTAATAATTTACTGGAGTGTTGTAATGTTTTTATTGGCTGTTTGGACTGTCATTCTGATGGCACCCATTCACTGCAGAGGATCCATTGGTGAGCAAGTGGTGTAAAGTTACATTTCTCCAAATCTGTTCAGTCTTAGTTGGCCTGAGTTTGAGTAAACTGTCAGCAAATTTTCTGTTTCTTTTTTCACCACAAATTACATTATCAGCCTGAAATGAATGAATTTCTTAAGCGTACCCCCTTTTTAATGCACTTAAGCTGCCATGAACTCCACAAGTATGTGCAAAAACAGATGTATTATGTCGTAAAATTCAACAGGTGTGTCACACGGTGCTTTTAGCATCAAAAACAATGGAATAGTGCACAAGCTCTGCATAGTGCGGCCCAGCCGTGCTTGGAATCACCATCCTTTCTGGGCAGCGAGGATCCTGCATTAGAGCAGCTAGGGATTCACGCTCCTTTCTGTTTTTCTTTTGAAAAAGAGAAAGAAAAATGAGCCACTGATATTTATTGAACCAAATATTGTAGTGATTATATAACACTTTGTCTACCGTTTGTACCTTTTGTGATGTGTGACTTCTCCCACTTTTACTAGAAAGAAACAACAATAGGAAATTTATATGTCAGGGGGGGTTTTTCTAAAACAAAAAGCCACAGATACTTTAAGATTTAAATTGACATCATTCTCCCCTGCTAAGACATGAACATGAATCTGTTTATATCGCGTGTGTAGCAGAACTGTGGTAGATGTGGTCTTGTTCTTGCCAGTCTGTTCAAGCCACCATGTATCCTGTTTATGAACACTATGCATGTCGCTGGTCTAGGTAAGCTACCTTGCTTCCTGTTTGCCTCCACTGATCTCACCTGTATGGTAATATTCAAAAAGAAAACAGCTGAATTTTACCCAAGTTTGTTAGAAAGCGAGTCTACTCACCAGAGGACAACCAAAACGATAATCAGGATGAGGGTGACTGCAGCGGCAGACGAGAAGCAAATAGTGATGAATATCACTGTGGAAAACAGACATTTGTTACAAGCCAATTCACCACACTTCTATACACTACAAGTGTTGATAATCTAAGCAAACTCACTGTGTTGAGTCTCTTCACTAGTTACATCCACCCGAATAAAAACTTTAGCCATGTGGTGGTGGTATGAGATGTGGCATATGTACAGTCCTGCATCCTGTTCATACACTGGTTCTGTAAAAACTAATGCCATGCCCACTGTTTCAGCTGCCGACCCGTCCTCTCTGGGATGAGAAAAATTCAGAGGCATGTCTTAAATACAATGTCTTTTTCTCTAGAAACTAAGGGATTGAAGATTTAGAAGAGATTTGGTCAATATGTCTGAAATTAGCACAAACAAATCAAAATTAAGAATGGATGTCTAGGCATAGTTCACACAAAAAAAATGCTAATTGTCATAAATTACTCACTCATGACTGTCTTTCATGAAACATGTTACCATTGCATTATCAATGCAGTGAAACTGAACGTTGGCACATATTCTGAGGTCCAAACTGACTTTTTTTTTTCTTTTTTAGAGCTGTTATTTTTGTATTATTTATATAGCATTATAGTATGTATTTGTATGTTGAATTAGCTTTGTTTTATATGTTTTCGTAAAATGTAAGTAAATCTTAATTAGATTTTTGTTGTTGTTTTGTACTTTTTGAGGTGGTTTTGTCAGTTTTATCAGTTTTTTTGATCAATTTGATTATTTTTTATTTCTGTTTAGCTTCAATTTATTTTATTTTTAGTGTTGCTGTTGACTAGATTTAGTAATTCCAGTATTTCAAACTTAAACTTATTTCATTTTACTATTCACTTTCAATGTATGGAAAAGATCAGCATGAACATTCTGCTGAATATCTCCTTTTGTGTTCCACATAAGATATAAAGTCATAAAGGTTGAAGACAAGATGGAGATGAGTAAATGATGACAGAATATTAATTTTGGGGTGAATAGCCCCTGTGAGACACTGAGTGTTCTTATAGAATGACATTTGAATGTCATTTTATATTCATTTTTATTAATTAGTTTTAATACTCAAGTTAAACTAAACAAAAATGAGAAATGTTGTCTTTTTTTTAGTTTTAGTTCAATAACTCTGATTGTTAGAGTAGCATTTACTGTCAAGCAAAAAGAATCCTTTACAACCTGACAGTCTTTAACTTTAACTATCCCTGTTTATCCCATGATGTTTTTTAGGGTTTTTTTTCCTTTAATGAGCGCTACTTTGGTAGTATGTTTTGAGGATGTGGATGTGGTTGGCAACGATCTCTTTATCAGAGGACCTGTCGAGCTGCACCATGTTGGACAATATCTCTGTCAAGCATCTTACCGTAGACATCAAGTTTCCCTGCAGTTCACAACTGAAATAAATCCAAAAGTCCTACTGCCAGGTACTATATTTGGTGTCATAATATCATCACACTGTATTGATATTCTACACTCGACAACTAAAGATTGTGAACTAAAATGTGATTTGATAGTATGTTGTGGCTTATTCACTCCTGAACTAAAATTTCCTGATAATTTACTCACCTCTATGTCATCCCAGATGTTCATGTCTTTCTTCACTCGAAATGAAATTACGTTTTATGAGAAAACATTCCAGGCTTTTTCCCCATATCCTGTACATAGTGGACTTGGGATCAGTGGGTTGAAGGTCCAAATTGCAGTTTCAATGCAGCTTCAAAGGGCTATACACAACCCCAGCTGAGGAATAAAGGTCTTATCTAGCAGAACGATTGGTCATTTTCTAAAAAAATATACAAATTTACATACTTTTTAACCACAAATGCTCATCTTACACTAGTTTGCATGTCTATGACTTCACGCATTATGTAATCATAATGGAAAGGTCACACATGGCTAGTTCTTTATCTGTGTACTTTGTTTCAAATAGGTAGGGTAGGCGAAAAACTCTCATTTTCTCCTCCAACTTCAAAATCGTCTGATGTTGTTTAACTTTTTTTCTAAAGAACGTTTGACTTTTTGCATGTTCGCTTCATAAACACTGGGTTGGTACTTGTGCCTGCACAATCACTATGTAATGCATCATAGACGCAGTGCCAGTGCAAGACGAGCATTTATGGTTAAAAAGTATATACATTTTTATTTTTTTTAGAAAATGACCCATCATTTCACTATACAAGACCCTTAGTCTTCGGCTGGGATCGTGTAGAGCCCTTTGAAGCTGCACTGAAACCGCAATTTGGACTTTCAGCCCATTGATCTCCATTGAAGTCCACTATGTGGAGAAAAATCCTGGAACGTTTTCCTCAAAAACCTTTTGACTGAAGAAAGAAGGACATAAACATCTTGAAAGACATGGGGTGAGTAAATTGTCAGGAAATTTTAATTCTGGAGTGAACTAATCCTTTAAGCATGCACTACTCAACATACCTGTAACATGTTGTCTTGTATGATGGCGCATTGCCGTGGACTCTGAGAAGTATCTTCTGATTCGAGAGGTTTTCTTGCAGTGCTAATCGATGCTCATTCTGGCCATGACTTCTACGATCAAGTGTGGTTTTGTTTAAAACCTCAATAGATGAGATAGCTGAGTGGAAAAAAGCAGATTGCATTCAGCAAATAAAATACATTTACTGAATGAACAGTCAAAAGTCGCGCCAGTATTACAATACGCTTACAGTATTTTGGAACACGCATCGTCCGTCTGTCATCGATGCCGAGCTTGTTCTGGATCAGACATATCAAATCTTTCCCTTCATACTGACTGAGTTGAAATTTATGAATTGACTTGACTTCTACTTTAATTCCATCATATTTGAACTCAGTAGTCACTTGAGTTGCATTAGCATCAGGAAGGACCCAGGAGATGTTGGGTTTCACGCCATCGCCGCTGTACTCACACACAGCATGCCAAATATCAGTGTATCTCTCGTTTCCCAGAAACACATGGCTTTCAGACAGCCCTGACAGCAAAAAAAAAAAAAAAAATCATTACTTAATGTGTTGATTTTATAAAAGCAGCTGTAAAGTTGCTGTCTTGCATTGCATAACTTACATTGAACGCAGATATTTCTTAAATTCAATTCAAGCTATAATAACCACAGCAGTTTCACAGCGATAATTAGGTTATGTTTCAATGTATGAATGACTTGACATTTAGCTTCCTGATGCAATCACAATCATACATTTCTACATGTCTGGCTCAAGTGTCAAACTGTTTTTGGGGTTAAAACTTGATAAAACTTACCTAAGGATGGGAGGACAATGCTCTTGTTCTCTGGTTTCTCTAACCCTCGATGCTCAACCACACAGGTCACAGTGCATCCGGCATGTGAGTAAATAGGAATACGTGCCACGCTCCGAGCGACAACCACATGACTCTGCTGAAACTCAGGCTGAGTCATTACAAATTCACTAGAGCTAATATCAATGCCATGGCGCTCTACAGTCCAGGTGATGGCCGCTGCTGGGGTCTGGCTCTGCACTGAACACACCAGCCATGTGTATGCAATGCTACCGTTCCATTCAACACTAGATTGCAGGGTTATGTTGGGTGGTGCTACAAACAAAAAACAAACAACATGTCAGAATGTTTGATAGATGGCTGTGTTTTAAACCCTAGTAAACTGCCTATGTCAGCAGCACCCATCCGTCCATCCTTCAATGCATGCATCCATTATCCATCCTTCTCTCATCATTATCCATCCTTCCATCCATTCATCCATTGTTCTATCCATCAGTCATCCATCTACCCATCAATGCACTCATCCATTATCTGTCCTTTTATCATCCACCCATCCATTGCTCTGTCCATCCATACATCCACCAATCTACCCATCAATGCATTCATCTATTATCCATCCTTCTATCATCATCATCCATCCATCCATCCATCCATAGTTCCATCTATCCATTGTTCTATCCATCATCCACTATTCTATCCATCCATACATCATCTGTCTACCCATCAATGTATTTATTCATTATCCATCATCATCCATCCATCCATCCATTATCCATCCTTCCACCCATCTATTCTTCTGTCCATTCATCCATCCACCAATCTATTCATCCACCTATTCATTATCCATCTATCAACCATCAATCCATCCATTGTTCTTTCCATCATCCACCTGTGCATCCATCCATCTACCCATCAATGCATTCATCCATTATCCATCCTTCTATTATCATCATCATCCATCTATCCATTGTTCTGTCAATCCATTGTTCTATCAGCATCCATCCATCCATCGTTCTGTCCATCTATACATGCATCCATCTACCCATCAATGCAATCATACATTATCCATCCTTTATTCTATTCATCCATCCATTTTTCCATTCATCCATTGTTCTCTCTCCATCCATCCATCCATCCATCCATTGTTCTATCTGTCTGTCTATCCATCAATGCATTCATCTATTATCCATCCTTCTGTCATCATCATCATCATCCATCCATCATTCTGTCCATCCATGTACCATCAGTGCATTCATCCATTATCCATTCCTCCATCCATCTATTCTTCTATCCATTCATCCATCTATTCATTATCCATCTATCTATCAACCATCCATCCATCTATTGTTCTTTCCATCTATCCATACATCCACCTAATCATCCACTTATCCATCTATCCATTGTTCTATCCACCATCCATCCATCTACCCATCAATGCATTCATCCATTATCCATCCTTCTATCATCATCATCCATCCATCCATCCATAGTTCCATCTATCCATTGTTCTATCCATCATCCATCCTTGCATACATCCATCCATTCGTCCACCTATCTATCCATCCATTTGTCGATCTATCCATTCATCTATTGTTTCATCCATCCATCCATCCATCTATCAATGTCTTACCGCACACAGGTATAGCAATCTGCCGCCTCTCTTCCTCAATGAAGTCAGGATGGTCGACTACACACTCAATAACATATTTGCGGGTCATGCAGCTAGGCACAGTCAACACGCTTCTGACAGAATAAGATCCATTATAGTGAGTGGCATTAGAGTGAATTGTACTATTAATCTCTTGTGGAAGAACCCAGGACACATTTGCAGCGGGAACAGCATTGGAGGCCAAACACTCAATGTGAATGTAGTCTGAATTCTCTACTAAATTCACACTGACATTTGGGGGAAATGTCACTGAAAATAAAATCAAATCACATTTTAGTTCACAATCTTTAGTTGTCGAGTGTAGAATATCAATACAGTGTGATGATATTATGACACCAAATATAGTACCTGGCAGTAGGACTTTTGGATTTATTTCAATTGTGAACTGCAGGGAAACTTGATGTCTACGGTAAGATGCCTGACAGAGATATTGTCCAACATGGTGCAGCTCGACAGGTCCTCTGATAAAGAGATCGTTGCCAACCACATCCACATCCTCAGGTAGTGGTTGGCCTTCCCTTTATCAAGTGATATGAAAGTGCAAAACAAGCTTTTTACAACTTGTCTCAGGGTCTTTATTCTATAGTCAACACACTCCAATATTTTCATTTTTATCGGTGGATGAAATAGACAGTATCATCATGTTGTATCAGTGCTCATTTTTTATTATAATTTTACGCTCATATTCAAAGGGATAAAATTACTACATCTTACCTGGAACATTTAATTTTATAACTTGGTACATTGCCCAAAACATCCATCCTGATTGTAATGTCCGTGTCCCCCTCCACAAGTGCCAGTGAAGTCTGATTCTCACTGTTAATGGTATAATCAAGTTCCTTCAGCCGAAGTGAGGAAAGATCTAGATGGAAAAAAGTTTAACAAATTAAAAATCGCTACATTTTTGCATCCATACAGTTTAAATAGTTCTGGTACTCACAGTAAGTTGGCAAAGTGCTTGTTCTTGTTTCCATGAATGGGAAAAATGCGTAGTTAAAGACACAAGAGATACTTCTTCCTTCGTAAAGATCTGAAGGAAACCGATACGAACTGACAACTGAATGTGCTTTAGAGACATCTCTCTGTAAAGGTGGTGTGTCTTTAAATTCAGGCAGTATCCATGTGATATTTGGATGTGGCCTCCCTCCTGTTGCTATACAGGTGACCTCTTGAAAGTCTTCTCCTCCTTCTTGGACCAAGATAGTCTCCATGCGTATACACGGAGAAACTGTTAAAAAGAAGAAAAGTGCCAATGAGAACAGGGGAAGTTCATGCAAAGGAAAAGTATCTGTGAGTTTAATTTTAAGGTTAAACAAGCATACGTTTCAGTTTAGAGGAGTTTAAACAGCTGTTCTGTCTGTTTACCAAGCTGTTGGATACGCTAACTATAGCTCCAAGCAAGGTATTTTCTTAGTGATTGAACAAATGCTGGAGAACAGGTATATGTCAAGACACGTGACACTTGCAGCATTTAAAATGCATGGATAGCAATAAAATGATGCTGTATGGTTCTAAAAAGTATGCTAGACTGTAGTAGTCCGCTGCATATTTAATAACTCCTAACAGGTTTGCACGATTAAGAACTGCACTGTGCAAATTATGTTCAGAACTACATTTTGCACTGGTTTTGTTATTTAATTAGCTGAATCAGGTCAAATAAACTGCAAGCTGTGAGAACAATTCACGCAGGTCATCAGTATTCATAAGTTTGCTTATCAGCCATTTTAAATGTATTTTGTTCTATAATAAATGGTAAACTCTTAGCAATTTTGCAGTTTTTGTATTCTGCAAGGAACAAATATATACTGTCTCTTCACAGATTGTTGCATTTGTGGTCAGACAGCTGCTACAAATGTGACAGTACCACAGGAAACACTTGCAACCTCGGCACAAAGAGAAGGCAGTAGAATACCAAATTGATTTCTCAGTTCTGTGTTTTAGGTTTCATTGTGTACAAACTTAGCCAATGCAAAAGAACAGAAAAGCACCTTATGTTGTCTTGCACACTCTGTCTTTTCCTTTTGATTACCTATCAAAACAGAACTTACCAAATGTTTCCACCTCTATGTTGGCTCTTTTGGGTTCAGTAAAAGCTGGATGCTCAACCACACAGGTAACAGTGCTCTCATTATTCATAATTAGGGGGAAGCGAAGTACACTGATTGAACTGGTTGTGCCATTGGGATGAACCGGATTAATCATGTTCACAGAGAAGATGTCATCTCTTGGAAGGGCACCAGAGATCTCCCATCTAATCACAGCCTCAGGCTTGGCACCAAAGGCAGAGCAAGTGACAGCATGGTATAGAGTCCTATTCACAACTTCCTTATTCAGAGTTATGTCAACATCAGGCCGAGCTTAGAGACAAAACAGAGGTATTGATGAATTTGTCATTATTTACTCAATCTTACTCATGTCATTTCAAAATGGTATGACTACATTTTTGCATGCTCACCAATAACACTAAGAAACATGGTGTCCTTTGTTTCATCCTCTTCAGAGTCGAAGACACATGTGTATTCTCCCTCTTGATCAAAACTTGTCACGTTCACCTTTACAGTAAGGTTTGTACTTGATGCTGGGAGGTCAAAGTTTTCTCTTTTGAAAGAATTGCCAACCGATTTGTAGCCTGCCATTTTCTTTGCCTTGTTTGTAGAATCGATACGGTTCCAGGAGGAGAACAAGATGTCACTTTGTCCAGTGTACAGACAACGCAAGTAGACCTCCTCCCCCAAAATCCCTGTCACAGTTCGGTCAAGAACCAAGTCTCTGGTCTCCGAATCTAAATCTAAAAAAGAGGGACAAATATTACTAAAATATTTAATGACAGATCTTTACCGAAATCATTACAGAAAGATCTAGTTTTATTTGTTGTTTAGGTCCATTGTGTCCCCTGCTAAGCCCACATATATAAAGCATAGTCTGGGTAAGTTTTGGCACTTGGCACTTGGCACTTTTGATTTCTTCATTTGTGATAGGGCGGCCAACAAAAGGATTTCTTGACATGCCCATTTAACACTCCCTAACATTTTGTGAAATGAATCCTGAAGGGCACATTATGTAACCCAAAGTAAATTAAGTAATCACTTTCTTAAAAGGAGAAATTCTGTCATTATTTACTCACCCTCTCGTGGTTCAAAATCCAAAAGACCTTTTTTCCTTGTGGAAGAATGCCCTGGCTGCTCTTTTCCATTTAATGAAAGATAAAAGCACAGTATGTAATTTTCACCGCTAGAGGGCGCATATTCAAAAGAAACAAAGGCGTAGTTTGATGACGAAGTGATTGAGTGTGGAATCATGGGAGTTGTTGTCATCATCCCCACAGCCCATGCAATCCGATGGGACTCGGATAGAAATCATGTTCATGGATGAGCTAACGTATTAAAGATTTCTTAACGTCACTGTAGTATGAAGCAGAGTGGGGCTGAAATGCCATGGAAGCGAAACGAGGACGCTGGAACGATTGCTAATGAGAAACGACTTCGACACATGGCTCGAAAAACAGAGGAGCTTAATATTATGCCACAGTCGAGAGCTTCCGCTCCTTCCGGTCAGGTGTATTGGGTTAAGTAGCACTTTTTTATCTGTGCGTTGTCGCCTCTCTAATAAAACACATAACATTAAAGGCACAATATGTGAGATTTTTTGATTTTTTTTATCCAAAAACCACTAGAACAGTGTTATATATTTTGCTGCCCTTGTGTACTTACATTATCCCAGATGTTTCGAAGAATGTTTAAATCCAGAAGCAATTTTTCAAGCTTAATTCAAGTTTATTCAACTTGAAATGTTAAATTATACTAAGTGACAACTTAGATATTTGACTTGAATCAACTCAAAATCAACCCATCGGATTGCATCAGCTGTGAGGATGAAGACTACAACTCCCATGATTCCACACTCAATCACTGCATCATCAAACTTCTTTCCCAGATAGCACACATACGTCTGCAAGATGTCTGTTAAAGATCACTTGATCTGGAAAGCATCTGCTGTGTACAAACATCTGGTAGATGTCTGTTAGATGTCAGTTTTACATATTCTGTGTCATACACATCTTAAAGGCATCTAATAGACGTCTATTTGACATCTGAAAGGAAACGTTTTATAGACGTATTGCAGATGAGCAAACAATCTAAAAAATACAGATGTTAATGCAGACGTCAAATAGACATCTCTGAGACGTACTTGTGCTATCAGGGTTGTTTGTTTTGAATACTTAATCATTGTGTCTTTAAGGCTGCCTACACACTGCAGCTAAATTCGAATGTCATTTCACCTTTCACTCCTTAATCGCAAAATACGCAACTGACAACCGTATTCGACAACTGGATTAACTCCCGAAAAATACTTACAGTTTACAGAAATTTACAGAATTTACAATTTACAGAAATTCCATGCAGTGTGTACGGAGCTGAACTGAACAACTAGTTCCTAAACGGCAGTTTCGGGAGTGAGGCAAGGCTTCTGAAGTCATACGATAGTTTGTGTGAAGCAGAGACTTAAATTTAGGTCATGTCGCCTACTTTTATGATGCTTTTGCATCCTTTTTGCATCCAGACCCCAGTCATTGTGATAGAAAAGAGAGGCCAGCACATTACGCATTATTGAAAATATAGAAAGAAAGAAAGAAAGAAAGAAAGAAAGAAAGAAAGAAAGAAAGAAAGAAAAAAAGGCAGCCAGGATTTGAAATGACAAGTGGGTAAATAAATGATGACAGAATTGTTTTCACTATTTAGAAAAGCTAAAATTATCTTAAAAATGCATTGCATAGGCAATATTCACATGCAGTGCATAGAGTCTGAGATGGAAATTAAGCTGCTCTGCACAAAAGGAAGCAGATGTTTTTGGTTTTTCAGTCATGTGACTAGACTTTCCAACACAGGTCTTTAACACACATGTTGCGTGCTGCTGTAAACCGCATACATACCACTGTACGTCATTTAACTGATTACATGCAAAAACAATTTGGTGTTTAAAATCACAGCTGCTGAATGTGTCATTGCTACCCTGATTTGATGATACCCTGATACAAATCTTGCAATAATGGCTTGAGCAAGAAAAATAAATAAATAAAGCCAGCAAAACACACAATTGCAATAAGCACTTTTTGCCAACTGATAAAGCACCATGCATTCTGCATTGCTACTGTATGTCTACTGAACAATTTAAACCACATTTTTCTTTTTTAAATAACTGAATCTTTTCTAGGGATTTAATTTCATCAGAACTACCAAACAAATACAAGCCAGAATTGATTGTTTCCATGCCTCAGCATTTATTAGTTTCAGAATAAAAATACGGAAGGACACTGGAAATGCCTAAAGCAAAATTTGTGAAAGAATCTTCATTCATTGCATGCAGCTCTTCTCAATGAGCAACAGATTTTATCATTATGATAATCTGCACATACGCAAAAAACTCAAAAAAAGTTCAAAATAAAAACAGAAACAATTCAAAGCACAGGCTAATGGAAAGAAATAATAACTGTATTTATTATGCACAACTGCAAAGCCAGACAGAAATTCTCTTCCCCTTTTCTCAGGAAATGTCTTCTCAGTGTGAGCAAAGTGACAGACTGAAAAATGACTAAAATGCACAGGTGTGTTCACATTTTTAACCAAATGCTATTAATTCATATTATTCTATACAAAATCTGTCTGTTTTTATATCTAGCCCTGTAGAAAATTTGCAAGATGTTCAAAAGGGTCAGAAAACACCTGATCAAATTAAGCAAAAGTAATTAAATCTGAGACAATATGAACCTACCTTGCATGTCCCTGCAGAAAGCAAAATTCAAAAGCACTGCTAAAATAAAAAATATTGGCAGGCTCATGTTGAAGTCATTAAAGAAGGCAACTGGAGCAAAAAACACTTGAATGTGTGTGCCAGGGTGTGTATGTGTGGTTGAATCTGTTAGTCTGTGGGGCAGAAGAGGTCATAGTCAGCTGCCAGAGAAGTGTGTGAATGCGTGTGTGTGCTCCTCACCCCAAACCCCAGAATAGTCAAGCTTTGAATAACCCACAAACTGCTTGTCTACTCTACATTTTTAGATCATTACTTCAAAAATAACTCTCATGCCCTTTTATTACGATCATAGATATGATATAGCATCTTTTTCCAGTATATTTTGATGTGGCAACCTGTAATGTTTTATGATAATGAGATTATAAGATAAGTTGTTTGTATCTAAAAAAAAAAAAGAGGGTAAAACCACACAAAGATGCGCCACAAAACTTTCCATTTAAGTGCTGATGACATTTTACTGCCAACTGTTTAGACCAAAGGCATAGGGTTGGAGAAATTAGATTGGTCCTATAAAAATAATTGTTTTAATTATTATAGTAGATTAACGGAAAAAGTCATTCTCACTGTATAAAAGCAGTCAAAACTGCTTTTCAGCTACCGTCACCCAAAGTATAACCGCTATTTGCTTACAACTGACAATTTGTCAGTTATCATTCTTAGTCATGCATCCTCTTTCAGTCCCATTTGAGCAGTGAGTTGTAGACAATGAAGGTCACTTCATGTGAAACTACACTAAAACTGCTGACTCATTGGTGTACTGAGGTTTCAACAACATGTTTTACTCATTCACTGAACAATGAATAAGTAGTTTCAGTCCACGGCAGACACTTCACTTGAGGTTTCTGTTTCCTACTTCACATTGTAGGTGGCAGGAGCGTTTTCCGTCTGCTCTGTTGAGTCTAACAGTAACTGTAACTTTTAAGTATCACTGCGTGCAAAAACAGCCTCAGACGGGCACCGAAAAACTGACATATTCAATCATCAACACACAGACACATATTCTCACACGTTTACACCACAGAATGACAGTTATCAAGGTAAACAGGAAGACTATGAGCCAAACACGAACCTCAGTGCAAAGTTCCTGTTAGTCAATGTTAAAATCTCCTTTAAAGGCAGTCAGTGGAGCTTGTGCAAAACAGGTCCTCTATATTCATCACCTTCTGGTGTTTCCATTTGAAATGTCATTAGATGTCTATAAAGATACTGTAATTCTTGTAGGTTGAAAGAACTGTAATACAATTGCAATACTGTAGCTATCACTTCTCAGAATCAAAGACAATTACATTTACAATAATTACTTTTGGGGATAAATTGTTTATTGATACAGAGTCTGCTGATACTGCCCAAGCTCTAATTCGCTTTGATGAACTGCAAATGAAAAGCTTACAAATACACAATTAAAATCTTTAGTGCATAAAAAAGAGTGTAAAATGATACAATAAACCTTATCATGTACAGTGCCCTCCATTATTTTGGCACCCTTGGTAAATATGAGCAAAGGTGGCTGTGAAAATTGATCTGCATTGTTTATACTTTTAATCCTTCATTCAAAAAAGAAGAAAAAAATCAAAATTTGAATCTTTCAATGAAGTAAAACAATGGAAGCTGAGGGGAAAGTCTCATCTTTATGAAATAAATGCTTTCCTTTTAGTTCAGTCACAATTATTGGCACCCAATTATTACAACATACCTTTCTCAAGATAACAGCTCTAAGTTTTCTTCTATAATGCCTGGTGAGTTTGGAGAACACCTGACCTGAGATCAAAGACTATTTCTTCATACAGAATCTCTCCAGATCCTCCTTCAGTTCACCCCACTCATTTTCTATAGGGTTCAAGTCAGGGAACTGAGACGGCCATGGCTGAAGCTTCATTTTTTGCTCAGTGACCCATTTTTGTGTTGATTCTGATGTTTGTTTTAGATCATTATCTTGGTGGAAGATCCAACCTTGACCCATTAATAAGACTTCTAACAGAGGCAATTAGGTTTAGATTTTTTTATCTGTTGGTATTTAATAGAATCCATGATGCCATGTATCTGAACAAGATGTACAGCACCTCCAGCAGAAAAATAGGCCCAAAACATTAAAGATCCAGCAGTATGGGGTTCCTTTTATTCTTGTTTGCACCAAATCCATCTAGTGGGTTTACTGCCGAAAAGCTTCTTTAGTTTCATCTTACTATAGAAACCAGTCCTGTTTGAAGTTCCAGTCGTATCTGACAACTGAATATGCTGGAGTTTGTTTTTGGATAAGTGAGAAACCCTCTCAAACAACATGTGGTGATGTAAGAGGCTGTTTGATTTTTATTTTTTTGATTTTTTTTTTTAGTCTTTCTGACCCCAGGACTCAAGTAATCTCTGCGATTCTCCAGCTCTGATCCTTGAAAAGTCTTTGGCCACACAAACTCTCCTCCTCATCGTGCATTAGGACCTTATAGACACACATCCTCTTCCAGGCAGATTTGTAACATCTTTAGTTGATTGGAACTTCCTAATTGCCCTGATGGTGGAAATGGGGACTTTAGCTCTTTTCCTACAGCCAACTTTTTATTTTGTGAAGCTTAACAATCTTATTCTGAACATCAGAACTATATTCTTTGGTTTTACTGCTTGTGATGGATGATTGAGGGAGTTTTATGTTCCTTATATTTATAATCCTGTGGAACAGGAAGTTATGGCTGGACAATTTCATGCTCTTAATCAGCCTGGCATGCTAAAAAAATGTAAATATGAATGGGAATATACTCCAGAGATATTTAACTCATATGAATTTCTAGGGGTGCCAATAATTGTGGCCAACATGCATTGGAGAAAAACATTTATTTCATAATGTGAGTGTCACACCCCTGAACTCTTTGTATTGGTTTTTCCCTCTTGTGCCCATATATGGTTTTCCTGTTCCTGCCCTCTTTATGTCATTATGAGTTAACCTTGTATCACTTGTGTCTTAATTAAGTTAATTGTAATCACCTGTCTTTGTAAGTTGGTTTCAGTTCAGTGTTTGTCATCCGGTCTCGTCTATGTGTACGTGTGTTCCTGCCCTGCCCCCTTTGTGTTCCTGCCCAGTGCCTCTGCACTGGACCCTAAAAGACATCAAGACATCAGATTTCAGAAAGACATCAATTTCACGCTGTGGGTGAATGGATCCACACTCACAGTAGACGAAGCGGATGTAGACCGTAACATCAGCGTCCAGCCACACCTCGCAGACGTCTCGCAGACAGACCCAGAGCCCAGCCTACCATCACCCCGTTTTGCGGAGCATGACTCCAAGCCCACTGCGGACGGAGAGCCATCGCCAAGTGGAGCGACAGAGCTGAGGATCGCCATGGAGCCAGAGCCTGTCATGTCCAACCAGGTGCGAGAGCCGGCTATATCGCTCCGCCTTGGTCGGTCATCGTCCCGCCATCGCCTCAGGACTCCACTCTTGCAGCTGCACCTCGTTGCTCTGTCCCACCAGCTCGGTTGGGCTCCTTCCTCCCTCCAGCTCCGCCTCAGTCCTCTGTCGCTCCGGCTCCACTTCGGTCGCCTTAGCCTTGGACTCCGCCTTGGCCCTCCGGATTCTCGGTGTCGCCTGAACTCGTCAGCTCTCCATCTCCACCTCCACTTGCTCTGCCGCCGTCAGTCGGCCCCCTGGAGTCGTCCGCCCTTCATCCACCATGGCTCTTCCCTCTGTCGGTTCCGCTGTGGGCCGCCATCATGGCTGCATCCTGGGTCTCACCTGGCTCCTCCTGCGCTGGGTCCCTTCTGTCTCCACCCTGGCTCCTCCCTCCGTCTGATCTGGCCTGGACCCCTCTGTCTTCTCCTTGGCTCCTCCCTCCATCGTCACCACCGTGGACTTTGTTTGTTGTGCCTCCTCCTGCACTCCTGTTGCCATCCCACGTCCACTCCTTTATCCACCTCCTAAGTCCCCTCCGTCCGTCCCTCTTTTTTTTGTTTTTCTACAGCGTGAGGTCGCGCCATCTGGGAGGGCGGCGAACTGTCACACCCCTGAACTCTTTGTATTGGTTTCAAGATTTCAAGATTTCATTGACCTTCATCTTCGTGCTTATTCTTCACACAAATAAAGTTGTGACAGAGAGTCGTCGTCCCCTCCCCCCCCCAAAAATATTTTGCTCATATTTATATTTACCAAGGGTGCCAATGTTAGTGGAGGGCACTGTATAGCACTTAACATAATTAACTTTACTTATTAGCAAAAAACGTATATTATGTTTACGTCTCACAATTTTCACAAATTTTCCTCTGATTTCTGAGTTCACATCTCCCATTTTTGTTTCCACCACAGAAAAAAAAAACAAGTGCAATTTTTTTTATCTCACAATTTTGGCTTTTTTCCCCTTGTAACTGCAGGAAAGGCTATGAACTTTAAGCCACAATGAGTCCTTCTAGTTTACCATCTGTATCTTGATATCTATTACTATGATATCTATTGCATTTTTTAAAGAAAGCATGATGTTTACATAAAAAACATCTATACTGATGACATTGAAAACAGATGGCAGATGATTTGGTGTCCACGCCTCGTTTCTACAATGAAAGCCAAACCTTCGCCCACCACTCCTGGCAAGCCACCCAGCACTCACTGTCACTGTGTAAAACTAGCAAACTAGGAAGCTTTTCCATGCCAACAAGCACTGTTGTCCTAACATTGGGGAGTCCACATTTCCTCCAGCCAACTGGGATGATGTCAGTAGAACATCCTTCCCATAGTTGAGCTCAAGGGACATTTCACTAAGCCTACTTTCATGATTCCGCTCCATTCCAGATGGATAAAATCAAACATACATAACAGAAGTAAAATGGGTTGCACTTTCATGCTAAGCTTGATTATAAAACAAATTCATTAATATAAATTGTATAAAGATGAAAGTCCAGTTCTAATGAAAGTATTTCATGCTGAGTAAATGAGCTTATGAAGACTGGGAACAGAATGCTATTAATTAAGTGGCAAGTAATTCCAATTACATCTCCTTTCATGCGTTATTTCTTCAAGCTGACACAACAGAAAATCCACACGCAAACTGTGAATGAGAACGGAAAGTGCTGCGTGTAGAGGCACGACATTGGAGGGAATAATCAATACATTTCTTGAAGTCGAATCATACATAAATGCTCACTTAAGTGTGCCATATTTTGTGCCCTGGGGAATCTACTTTAAACATAGTCAGCACTCCTCCACCTGACCAGTCAACCAGATATCATGTATTTTTATGAGGCCATTAAAATTTTATGTCTTTTATTGTTTTCAGCAATAGGTCTAATCATTTGCAAAATGTGTCTTTTATGATTAGCACTTAGTCAAACTAGTGTCACTTTCAGAGGGAAATTTCAGAAGGAAGAGAATATAAAAGAAATGTTGTAAGGAAACATCTATAAAAACAAGTCATCAGTCATGCAGAGTGCCAAACACAACCCATGACTGCCATCTAAGGGTAAAAACACTTTGACACAGATGTTCATTAGCACAAAACTGCATAGAAATAATAAATAAATAACATTTCAATCATTTTAAAGTTACAAGTAATTATAACAAATCTTTAGCTGATTAAAAGATTGTCTAAAAAATATAAAATAAAATAAGTACATAAATAAATCAGAAAAAAAAAACTATTCTATTTTTTATATTTACATTAAAGGAGAAGTTTACTTCCAGAACAAATATTAAAAGATGTTGTACAGGTAATGTACCCCTTGTCATCCAAGATGTTCATGTCTTTCTTTCTTCAGTTGTAAAGATGTTTTTTTGAGGACAACATTACAGGATTTCTCTCCATGTAATGGACTTTGATGGTGCTTCCAAAAGGCAGTTTAAATGCAGCTTCAAAGGGCTCTAAACAATCCCAGCTGAGGAAAAAGGGTCTTATCTAGCAAAACGATTGGTTTTTTTTTTCTTTTTTTTTTTAAATTATTTTTATCCACCTGTTTCTGAGGGGCACTACTGTAAAAAAGAATGTGGGTAGTATACCAATGGTATTTCATGCTAGGAACTCAAACGCTTGTCTCGTCTAACTCTGTGTGAACTGTTTTTTTACGGTCATGACAGTTAGGGTTTGTCTAAAAACTCCCATCTCATTTTCTCCTCCAACATCAGAAACATCGCTGCAGAAGTACCAACCCAGAGTTTACAAAGTGAACATGCAAAGAAGATCAAACACTCTTTACAAAAAAGGTAAAAACAGTGATGTAGGATGATTTTGAAGTTGGAGAAGAAAATTAAACAGGAGTTTTTAGATGTACCCTAACTGTCATGATGGGGAAAAAACAGCTTACACAGAGTTAGACAAGACAGGCGTTTGAGGTTAAAAAGCATATAAATTGTATTTTTATTTTTTATTTTTTTTTAGAAAATAACCTATCATTTTGCTAAATAAGACCGTTATTCCTTGGCAGGGATCGTCAAGAGACCTTTGAAGCTGCATTTAAACTGCATTTTGGAAGTTCAAATTTGGGGGCACCATAGAAGTCCATCACATGGAGAACATTCCTGTTTTCCTCAAAAAACATAATTTCTTTATGACTGAAGATAGAAAGACATGAACATTTTGGATGACAAGGGGGTGAGTACATTATCTGTAAATTTTTGTTCTGAAAGTGAACTAATCCTTTAATTCAATTCAATTCAATTCAAATTTATTTGTATAGCGCTTTTCACGATACATATCGTTGCAAAGCAGCTTTACACCAAATTGACATTTTTACAATATATGTAGTAGTAGCTTGATGTAAATATGGCAAAGTAATCAATTAACAATGTAATCAATATTTAATTTATTGAAGCCAATATGAATCTAATCAAATGAGTGATTTTAAGCATTTTACAATTATTCACAATAATAACTCAAGGCAGTAACAGTTTTAACAATATATTTATATATTTTGTGAACTTATGTTCAGCTATTCTTTTTAATAGTTAATTTTGAACTATTTTTTATTTTTCGGATTATAATATTGATTATATGATTATCAGTCATCAAAGCTCTGTAAATACTGGTCACAGATACAGAGATTTACTTTAAAACCTGATTACTCACTAAACACTCCCACAGATCATGTTTTCAAGCCATTTGAAGCCTTATTTTGACATAACAAAGTGGACATAA
>JAHKKF010536749.1:0-16723 GCA_019740295.1 Labeo calbasu | reverse complement strand
GATATCCAATCATATCGTGATATAGGCATTGCCTCCTCTTACGTGACTTTCCCCCATTCATTCTCAATTACCCCCCACCAAACTCACCACATGCTTTAGCGAGTCTGTTAAAATTCATGGGCTCAGGGAAGGCAAGAGAGATGCAGGCTCTCGTTATAACTTTACCTGCTGGTGTCGCTGTTGGACAGTTTTACATTAGAAAAAATGACAGATTTTTTCACAATTTTTAATGTTATATTTTGTAATATTGGCATTATTATTGTTTTTTTTTTTTTTAAGATTTATTTTTTGGCATTTTTGCTTTTATTAAGACAGATCAGAGGTGACAGGAAGCGAAGTGGGAGAGAGAAATGGGCGTGGGATCGGGAAAGGTCCTCAAGTCGGGACTCGAACACGGAACTCCCGGAGCGCAACGACGCTGTATGTCTGCGCACTGCCCAAAAGGCTATCGGCGCCGACATATTATACACACACACGCGCGCGCTTATAACACGTATATTTTATATAATCTAAGGGTAAAAACTCAAACTGACACAAATGTCCATTAGGGAGACTTCAAAAAGTGCATTAAATTAACTTTTGAAGGAAGCATTTACGTTTATGCATTTAGCTGTTGTAACAATATTAACCGTACATTAGGTGTAATGAGCAGTGTGGCTAGAATAAAGAAACACATTAATTCTTTCCATCTCATACTCTCAAATTCAAATAAATAAATGCATGAATAAATGCAAACCAAAATAAAATTTCCTTAAACCTGTATTTCCCAGGGGAGCTGTCTCTGCGCTGATCTAATAGGTTCAAAGTGGTGCTCATCTAAAATGGTCTGTCACACTCGCTGTTGCAACTGTCTGTTCATTTGCATTATTGATCGGGCTCTAATGACCTTACAGTCAGCCTTTGCTTTCAGCGTCCTAGTGTATGCTTCAACGTTTTAAATGCGCACTTTATATTAGTTGCACAATCAGGTTTCTGATAGTGTCAAACAGTTAAATGATGACCCTGCACTGATTTTATCACAAATCAAGTGTTTAGAATGAGTGGACGCAAGATAGAAGCGCTGTCTGCTTTTGTAGCTTCCTGCCAAACCGCTCCAACATAATCACTGCTCAACCTTTAAAGTGATACAGCAGAGACAAAAGATTCTATTTACTTTCTGTTTGCTTGTGCTGACTGTAGAAATACATGTGGCCAGCAGTATCAGTCAGAAGCACATTGCCCTTGATGTTTAGAAACAACAGCTGTAGTAAATCATTGCCGATGGCGAGATCAATTTCCCTAATAGGCCGACGTTAATTGCAAGTAATTAGTCGTGCTATTAACGCTAAATGTGAGGTCGTTTCAGCTCAAGATATAAACAACCACGCACTTCTGTCCAGAAAAACAACCTGAAACACATAGAAAAATTAAGGAAATGGTAACGTAAAAAAGCATTAAATATCAATCAATAACATTCCACTCTTTATTCAGTAGAAGTAAAAAAATACTTACTAATAAAAATAGAATAAATTATAAATTTATTTTTCAGTGTTGGAAACAGTTATGCTACTTAATATTTGTTTGGAGCCTGTGTACTTTTTTCAGTATTCTTTGATGATAGTTAAAAAGAACAGCATTTATTCAAAATAGAAATCTTTTCTAACAAAAGTATTTACTATTACGTTTTAGCAATATAACACATCCTTGCTGAATAAAAGTGTTAATTTCTTTCAAACCAAAGAAAGCAAGAAAAAAAATGACTGACCCCAAACTTTGAATGGTAGTTTATATTTTTACAAAAGATTTCTATTTTAAATAAATGCTGTTCTTTTTAACATTTTATTTACCAAAGTATTTTAAAAAAGTATCACAGGTTTAAAAAATATATAATAATAATAAAATAAATAAATATTAGGCAGCACAACAATTTCCAACACTGATAATAAAGCGGCATATTCGAATGCTTACTGAAGGACGCTGAATTCCTAGTAATGATGCTGAAAATTTAGCTTTGCATCACAGAAATAAACTCTATTTTAAAGTATATTAAAACAGGAAACCACTATTTTAAATTGCAATAATATTTCACAATATTACTGTTTTTTCTGTATTTTTAATCAAATAAATGCAGCCTTGATGAGCAGAAAAAGTTTCTTTAAAAATCTTAATGACCCCAAATTTATATATATATATATATATATATATACATATATATACATATAGTATATTTCAATCATCTTAAAGGTTTATTATAACAGTTACATTTATAATTACAACAATTTTTAGCTGTTGATAATGAGATTCTCTGATAAAACAAAAATAGACAATCAATCAAATAAATAAATACATAAATAAATGTTAAATAAAATGTAATATTTTCCTTAAAATGTATAATATATTTTATGTAATAAAAATTATATATAAATTACATTTACATTTAATAATAATAATTTTAAATCACTTTTATTAATTACAAATTATAATATATTTAATGTAATAGAACTTGTCAGATGACATTAAAGCAAACAAACAAATAAATAAGAACCATTATCAGTACAACTGATTTCTCACGGTATTGTAGCTTTTTGTTACAGCAGTAGCTGAAGTTCTCATGAGTAGGTAGTAAATCAGTTCATTTATATTTTATTTATTTTGTACTACAAACCTTCTGAACGACCTTCCCCGGTCTGCAATTCAGGCAAAAGCCGGCTATAATTCAGTCAAAACATCTCTATACAGCACACTCCCACAAATTTAATTATTAAAAGCAAATGTTATGCATCAGTTGGGCTGATATATCCAGTGAATATATTTCTTTCCTCAAGGGCATTCTGACTAAACAAATAAATTGGTTGCTCATTTGATCACATGGTTTATATAAAAGATAATACAGAATAGGGGAGCTAAAAAGTACTGATATATACGACTTTGAGTCTTTTTTTTAATACTTTGCAGCTCTATCTTGCTTACAGTGATGGAAAAACTAAACGGCAGGCATTTCGTAACTGCAGCTTCCCAAAAAATCATCCAAAACCACCAAAATGAAAACCATCTACAGTGGAAAACTTTGCCACCTCTGTTCACTTAAACATCATCAGCTTCTACCAAAAAGCAAGAAACCAAAATGACTCTATAAACTTTTAATAGATAAGAGACATTTAATACCCACACACAGACCTCCAAAGTTAAGTTTGCCAAATCAAATAAGCAAATCTTTGATTTGACCTGTAGCCCAACCAGTATTTCAGTATAGGTTAGTCATTAAAACAGGAGGTTTACCTCCAGGGTAGTTAGTGACTCACTTGTCCAGCAGCTGCTTTATGGTGTCCAACAGCTAAACCTACAAGGAACAAGACGCCATTATTCTACATCTGACATTTCGTTACTAATAGTTTTCAGGGCTAGAATTTTGGGTCAGTAAAACAGTCCGACTGGAGCCAGACATGAGGCCAGACAGTTTTATTGCATTCTGGCATTACAAAAGCAGGGAGAAATGAAATTGCATTGTCACGGCTTCCAGAGTCTTTATCCCCAATGACGGAGTGACATAAATGCACGAGCCCTCCAGGTATCGCTGCCAGTGGTGAATTTAATAACGTGACTGGACGCCCGGGCAACACGGGAACTGAGGAGCGCGCACAGAGCTGTCAGAAGGCCTTTTGTTACTCAGACACCAGAGGTGCCACTAGCAGGACGGAACTAATTGAAAGCACTATATTACTCTGTGATTTACAGTCAGTGGGGTTACAAATATAACTTTAAGGTCTTGCAGTCTCACAGGCTATTTAATTACTTGGTTGTTTGAGGGCTGAAATATACTTTACACATGTAGCCTACAAGACACAGATGCAAAGCTCAGACATACCTCAGTACTTATTGGCGTGATGGAGTTACATTCAGATGTCTGTCTGCTGTTAAACTGGTTGTGTTATTATTCAAGTTGCTATAAACAAACTGATTTATATCTCTTATTTATAGTTTATATCTCGCCATTCAGACTTTATAACTCGCAGTTGCAAGTTTATATCAGACAATTCAGACTTTATTTCTCAGAAATGCAAGTTTTTATCTCGCAGTTCTGGCTATATTACACACAATTTCAACTTTATATTCCGCAATTCTGACTTCTTTTCTCACAACTGTGAGAAAGAAGCCATTTTCACAATTGAGTAATGAATTAAAAAATGTAATTACAAGATTTGTATCTCTCAATTCGCACTTTGTCTCGCAATTGTGAACTCACATCTCACAATTCTGCAAGTTGTAAAGTCAGAATTGCGTGTTAGAAACTTGCAGTGATGAGAAATAAAGTCGCAATTTTGAGAAGTAAGTCACAATTCGCAACTGTGATCAAATAGTCAGTACTACTGCAAGATTTAAACTCATAATTCTGAGAAAAAAAGTTGCAATTTCGAGATATAAACTTTTTTCTCTGAATTTTAAGTTAATATCTCGCAATTATGACTTTATAACACACAGTTGCAAGTTTATATCTTACAATTCTGAGAAAAGAAGTCAGAATTATGAGACAAACTCGCAACTGCGAGAAAAGTCCACAAACTACTGATATAAACGTTTTTTCACATTTGTGAGTTTTTATCTCGCGATTCAGAATTTATAACTTTTAATTGCTAGTTTGTATCACACAATTCTGACATTATTATTTTTTTAAGAAATAAGTTTATAGTTCTTCTAAACCTAAGTTTATAGTTATAATTCTGACTTCGTAACACACAATTGTGACTTTATATCCTGCAATTCCAGCCTGATCTCAACGGCAGTTCGTACATATTTTACGAGGTTGCTCATTCGTACGAATTCGTATGGCCTCACTCGTACAAATTCATACGATTTTAGCGAAAACTTACGGATTTTATAAGTTGCACAATACGTATGAATTTGTACAAATGACCTATACCTAACTCCGCCCCTAAACCTACCCGTCACTGAAATCTTACAAATTCATATGAGTGATGTGGTACAGATTTGTACGAATTAGCCACCTCAAAATATGTACGAACTGGTCTCCGAGTTTATATCTCACAGTCCTGAGAAAAAAAAAAAATCTGAATTGCGAGAAAAAAGTCAGAAGCCTGTTTCGGCCATGAAATATATATTTTTTAAAAATGTAAAAAAGGTATAAAGAAAGTTTAATCTTTAAATTCTGACATTCGAATTCACATCTCACAATTCTGTGAGGTGTGAAGTCAGAATTGCATGTTAGAAACTCGCAAATAAAGTTGCAATTTTGAGAATTAAAGCCAGAATTGTGAAATTAACTCGCAACTGTGATAAAATAGTCAGTACTATTGCAAGATTTAAACTTAGAATTCTGATTAAAAAGTTCCATTTGCAAGATATAAACTTTTCGAGTTTATATTTCGCAATTGTGACTTTTTTCCTCAGAATTTCAAGTTTATATCTCACAATTCTGACTTTACAGCATGCAATTGCGAGTTTATATCACACAATTTTGAGAAAAGAAGCAGAATTAAATGAAAAAAGTAAGAATTAACTGCAAAAAAAAACAAACAACTACTGATATGAACTAGTTTCACAATTGCCAGTTTTTATCTCGCGATTGAGACTTTATAACTTGCAAATGCAAGTTTATATCACACAATTCTGACTTTATTTCTTAGAAATGCAAGTTTATATTTTGCAACTTTGACTTTATTTCTCAAAAATGTAAGTTTATATCTTTCAATTCTGACTTTGTAACACACAACTGCAACTTTATATCCTACCATTCTGACTTCTTTTCTTGCAATTGTCTCACAATTCTGAGACAAAAAAACAGGATTGTGAGAAAAAAGTCAAAAGCCTGTTTCCATCATTAAATAAAAAATGTAAAAAGTTAATTACAATTTTTTTGCAAGTATACAAGTTTTTTAATCTCTTAAATCTTACTTTTTTCTAACAATTGCGAATTCACATCTTGCAATTCCGTGAGCTGTAAAACCAGAATTTAATGTTAGAAACTCGCAATTCTGAGAAATAAAATCGTTTTTTTAGAAGTAAAATAAGAATAACGAGATAAACTCGCAAATGTGAAAAAAGTCATCACTATTGAAAGATTTAAACTCATAATGCTGAGAAAAAAGTCACTATTGCGAGATAGAAACTTTTTTCTCCAAATTTCGAGTTTATATCTCACACGCAACGGCGACCATATATTCTGCGAGTCTGAATACTTTTCTCGCAATTCCGAGTTTATATCTCACAGTTATATATGATATAAAGTCGCAATTACCATTATATTTTTATTCAGTGACGGAAACAGGCTTCTAAAGGAGACAAAACTGACCATAGGCGAATATTTACGCTATAGCACCCCTTGTGGCAGCGCAGAGAATACCACATAAACCACATGTGCATGTTTCTCAAAAAAGGCTTGCACTATTTTAACATTCTTTTTCTATGTAGACACACAGTAGATGGATGTGTTTGACAACTGTGCTTGAGTCTTGCAGCTTTTGCATGACGCAATGTTCAAAAACACATGTTTTTTGCCTATTTGTCTTGTGTTTTTTTAACCGCATAAATGTGTGCGAATGGCCCCTTAGGCCTAAAAAGTTGTGTTTTATGTTTATGTTTTGTTTTGTTCTGTCTTTCCACTGATTAGAATTTTAATTTTCATTGTTTACTTGGGATTCTACAAACAAAGTGCACATTTTAACATCAAACACAGTGCTGCTTGTGTCGGCCATTAGACAAATTAAAACCCAAGCTAAACAGACTATTTAGACAGCAAGATTAAATTGCGTCTGCATTTTACTATAAAATGTTTAGCCCCGTATCCTTGGTCAAATAATGCTAGGTTGAACCAGACAAAATATTTTTTATGTTTTGTCTTTGAGTAATTTCTCAGGGTGTGTGGTGTACAGAATTTCAATAACTTTTAGTTAATGCACCATCTAGAACATTTGGCAACTAATAACATTACATAAAGAGTATGACATTCGTTTCCCCTCAATGTGGTATTGATTAGAAAACTGCAACAGGGGCCCAGAGGAGAAATTACCCTGAAGAAAACAGAGCATGCCAAGGTTAAGAGGTGTTACGTGAATACTTCCTTATAGTTGCTTTCTCGACTCATAGCTCTTTTCTTCTCCATCTCCTCCACAGTTCATCTTTCTTCCTGTGGAATTTTAGTTGGCACAGACCCATAATAGAGCATTCAGGGGCTATTTAGACTTATTTATTATATGTTTTAATGGCTTTTTGGGGTGTAACCGTGGATAAAGTCAAGTGCTATTAAACGCTGAAGTCTGAATTTGCATTCTCACAGTTTTCTCTTCTCATTTGGTTTCTTGGCAATGTGACTGAAAGTCTTAGCAATGCGTAGGACAGCTCTTCATTGCTCTGACAGGGAGAGTCTATTTTGCTTCCTCTAGCGCAGCAGGCCAAAACAGAGGCTAACTTCTGACCGTCACAGCATGAATGCAGCACAGCCTGATGTTAAGTCCCTGTAATTAGGGCTTCAAGCTGCTTGCCTTTAATGGCTTTTAAAGGCTGGCTGTTCCCCTCACATTCTATCATAAGCAATTTATTAGACTCTTTAACCTCATCCTCCTCCCTGCCATTGTAAAAATGTATTTTGTGGTCAACCAATCTTAAAAATATAGCAAAACCGTTTTAAAACTGGCATGCCTTAATCACTGGTCTTCTCAGCTTTCATTAAAAGAATCAAGAAGGAACAGCAATTAATCAAAGCAAATGACTGCGGCAAAAACATTTTTACCGAACAGCTGCTATGTTACTTATAGTAGGGAGTTGAAAGGGGGGACGAACGTGAACGTGAAAATTTGTATTGAAATGTAATTGTTCCGCTACGTGAAATAGTAAAAATTATTTTGTAAAGTTTTTATTTATTTATTTATTTGAGGTAAAATAATTTTTGTTGTTCTTTTTTTAATTTTAAATGAGCTCGGAGTACCATATTTTAAATGTAAGATTTTTTTTTATTTAAAGCATATTATATTATACTATATTATTCTTTCTTAATACAAATATTTTAGTGCTACTTTCACTGTTGGAACATAATTTGGGAATGTGTCTTATTACTGAAACTGCATTTTTACAGTAAAAACAGCAAAATTGTGAAATAGCTGTTTTTTATTTGTAACTTATTATGTGAAAGTTGAAGTTTCAGCAGTTATTGCTCCATTCTCATCAAAACTTTTTAAAACAAAAATACTGTAAAAACAGCAGTATTGTGAAATATTGTGAAAAGTTGAAAAAATGTTTTCTATTTAATAAATATTTTAAAATGTTTTCCTGTGGTTAAAGCTGAATTTTCAGCTTCATTAGTCCAGTCTTCAATGTCATGTGATCCTAAATCATTGTAATATGCTGATTTGGCATTCAAGAAACATTTTATTACTATTATTATTATAAATGTTGAATACAGTTGTGCTGCTACATTTATTTGAAGCAGAAGTCTGTACATGTCTGTGCTGTCACTTTTTTGATCAGTTTTTACATGTCCTTGAATGAAAGTATTAATTGCCTTCCAAAAAAAAGTTAAAATAAGAGTAGTGTATATGTTTCTAATATCCAGTTAGATTTGTAGCAATCTGTGAGATATGGAGGAAAATGCATAATCGGTTTCTTCAAGTCACAATATGGCAACAGCTACAGATGCTTTAGGAAATTAAAAAGCAGTAGCTGCAGATGTTGATAGATGTTTTAATGATAGAGGCAGTGTTGATGAGTGACCATGTGTACACACTATTAATATACTCACATATATTGTAATTATACAGTCCTTGAACCTACATAATGCTCTGATATTCTGATGCTGTGTGTAATTCTTTTCTTGTGGTTCTTGTCTTGTCTTGTCTGGTTACCGTCCACCTGTTAGCAGCACAACAGGTGGGACAAACACATCAAAATGTCTCAGCGACACAAGGAAACTATTGCAATAAGTGCCTCACTGGCAAAAGAAACATTACAAGAGAGGCAGACGGCCGCACATGGTATTACAATCAATAGACTTTGGCTAGAAAAAGAGACCATTAAAGAAAGTCGAGAACTTAAGGAATTGGGGGTTGTATATTGTTTCAAAGGATTTCAATTCATGTAGGATTATATCTGCTTGAGCACTGAAAACACTGTCAGTTTTCAGTGAAATTGTTGCCCACCCAAACTGTTCACAGGGCTTACATGCCACGATCCCAATTAGAGCCCAGGTCATGAGAGAAGCTTTAAATCACACATGTTCTCATTAGCAAAACCACAGACTACTGAACTGTATTTTTAGGTGCTGGTTCTCAACAGATCCCAAGAATAGTCAAATGTTTGGAGCCACTATGTGTGAGACATCTGAGGTTTCTCATGGATTCTGCAGTAACTACAACCTACTTCTCACATTTTGTCCTTACCCTCTGAAAAACCTCCATAATTCAACACAGTGATGAAACATTACCCATTCATCGTCTTTGTTCTCACTCTCACTGGGGTTCAACAAAAACAAACAAGCTTTTGTTGACTTGTATTCATCAAGTTTCTGTATATAAAATGCCTCATTTAGAAAGAAATTAAGAGTCCTCATTCCAACATGCTAAGTCTCCTTTGAATGTCGGTGTAAATGCTTAGGATATTTCTTGATAAAAAGTCAAAGTCAACAGCTACAAGTGCGATATTGCGTTTATTCAACGGTTTGACAGCACAAGTGTGTAAATACAGAAGAAACAACAATGCAGTGTCTTTAAAAACCCTATTCTGTGCGAACTATTTCCTTCCAAATCTAAGTTTGACAGTTTAACATCTAAACTCAAGCCATTGTTACTAATTCAAAAACAAAACTGTTGAGTTGCTGCATTGAAAGCTTATTGTATTACTGTATTAAAAGCTCACTGTATTACGTAGAGTATTATGAGAGAGAGAGATGGACTTACCTGCATCTGATAAAGCATTCATTCTTCAGCTTAATCTCATATTCACAATAAAACATCAATTTGAATGTCTGCTGAGGAAAGCGATATCTTTGTCGTACTATCCTTTCATCTGTTAAGGGTGATTTCTGATGCCAGCGCTGCTCAGTGCATTTGTTGGCTGCATCTTACAAGATGTTGTTGAAAGTAAAAATAACTTCCTTGTTTACAACGTTTCAGTCTCTTTCAATATAAAAGTCTTCACTGCTGACTCACTCATAAAAAGTCTCATCGCCATCTAATGGCGGAATAATGTAACTAAAATGACCATTACAGACACACACACACGTTTGCTAATACTAAATAGTATTATTAAATACTACTGTTATATATATAAAATATTATTTATTGAATAATAATATTTATTAAACAACAACAGCCATCATAAATGTTGCTAGGCAATTCAGTCAGAAGTACAAAGGCAGCACTTTTATATAACAAAGTTATATAAAATATATTGTGATGAGATTTGCCTTCAGCCAAAACTATTTGCTCTGGAACAAATAATAGATTAATGAGACCAAAGACTGTCCATTAGATTTACCCAAAATGAATTATATCTCATGTTTAACCACTATAGAGCCATCAGAGCCAGATGCAAATTCCAGAAGATCTGGGCGAGGTTAGGCTGCTCTTGACGGGTTCGCAATTGCTGAACGGCTGCTGATTCCCCGGAGCTCACATGTCTGAAAACACATTTATTAACAAACCGCATATTTTAAGTCTAAACAAACACATTCTTGTCTAAAAGTTTTTAAAAACTACATTCCGTGGCACAAAAAGTCTTATTTATAAAATTACAGTGAAGTTCTGTTATCACTAGAATATCACACTCCTCTCAACCAATCAGATTTCGAAGACCAGAAAGAACTGTTGTATACATACACAGAAAAGTGGAACATTGTCATTGTATTTATGTTTATGTATAGAATAAATTGTAAAATATTGTTTATTATTTTACACAAAAACCTACTGAAGTACATTGTTATTGTATTTAATATAAAGGTTATGGTAAACACAGCTGTCTATTATTTACTGTTGATTTAACAACTTTAACAAGTTTCTGAGCATGTAGTTGGCTGCTGTTTCCTGTCAGTGAAGAAACTCTAAACAACAAACAGTTGTGGGAGTCATTTGGTAAATATTGGAGAGGCCTGTCCTGCTCAATGACTTGTCCTCGTTCACAGAGCACAGCAAGCCAAGTTTCTATGGAGACTGCATTTTTCTGCTGATGTAAGAAGAAGCTCTTCAAACCCCCCACATTCCCGCATTTACCTCCAGTCACTCACATAATCAGACGTGAAGCATTGACCCATGGGGAACACTTGTTCAAGACAGAACTAGATTGTTACTCTATTTGAATTTTCCAACCAAAATCACGTAAGGCATTCTTTCCACAGGACCCCACTTTGTGTTTTAACTATCACCCACTCTCTCACCCTCTGAAGCATTTCATTATTTCCAAATCCATGAGCTCAGACAATTTGTGTGTTCTGCTGTGTCAGTTGTGGCCTTTGATGTGAGCTCCCCAATGCTCGGTTGTGTTCATTAGCCAACAATGGTGTGATCTTGTGCTCATTTTTTTTCTAGGATGAACAAGAATAAGAGTAGCCTGCTCTATAACCTTTAAATCCAAGCTACTGGCACCCAATAGAAGTCCCAGTTTCTGACCTAAGAACATTTGAACAATACTTAAGTACTTACAGGAGTCCCTGGTGGTAAACAGTACCCTGATGTTTAATGGTGTTACTTATTCATTAAGTGGAGTTACAGTGGGGTCGAAAAGTTGTAGACCAAATTCTGGGATAAATAAAACAGCGTTATTTTTTTTATTAATGAGTAATCAAACAAATTAGTTTCCCCCGTTACAACGCTGTTACTAACAATAAAATGCGCTGTTACTATAATTTATTATAATATTATTAACATTTTATTTGGCAGTTCATTCGAATTCTTCACCTTTTAAGACCTGCCGGTTTTTCCGGTAGTAGGCGGAACTCATACGCAAACGGCAATCTTATTGGCTAGCGCTCACATATTATCTTCCCTGTTTTGATTTCAACAAGTCATTTTGAGTGAACGCAGACAGCGCAATTAATATTCATGAACCCAGCAGCTCATTAATCCTTGGTGCGTCCAATTTTCTGCTTCTACACTGCCAAAAAATAAATAAATAAATAAAATAAAATAAAAAAAAAAAAGATAAAATTAAATTAAATTACTGAATGAAATTAAATTGTAATAAAATAATTGAATTAAATATTTCTAAAATGCTACATTTATAATAAACTTATTTGCTTAATATTTGTATTATCATTTATTATAATAAATTATTATAATATAATATATACATATGTAGTAAATAATTTAATATATATAATTATAAATGATATAAGTAACTTAAACTTGATAGATCACTACTCCAAAAAATGGAAAGAGAAAGAAAGAAAGAAAAAGAAAGATTGGTTGGGTACAATTTTCTGCTTCTACACTGGCATAAAATAAAATAAAATAAAATAAAATAAAATAAAATAAAATAAAATAACATAACATAACATAACATAACATAACATAACATAACATAACATAACATAACATAACATATAACATAACATAAAATAAAATAAATGCTACGTTCATAACAAACTATTTTTTGTAATAAATGTGCTATCATTTATTATTTAATAAATTATTATGTGTGTGTGTGTTGTAAATAATGTAACTTGTACTTGATACACATTAAATTTGGGGAAGAAAGAAAGAAAGAAAGGTTATTATATTAACTGTTACTTTTTTAGTGTGGATCCAATGTCCTGTTTCTACACTGTAAATAAATAAATAAATAGGGTTGTTATAACAATGTCTAATGTCTATACAATTCCTTGAAACTTATTTAATTAAAAAATACTAATGTTTACTATAATATATTATTTATTATATAAATAGTCAAAAAATTAAATGTTTAAATTAAAAAAAGTTAAACATTAAATTGAGTTTTTGCTCACATGCTGCAGTCAGTAAAGTAAAAGAGGGTTTAAAAAATACGAAAACATTCTGAAATTTGTTTTCTTTTTTTCTTTTTTTTTCCAAATGTTGACAATATTTGCTAGAATAGAACGTTTTTACTAGTGGTATCAGAATTTTTGGTCCCCACCTTACATTTGTTCAAGAAATTTACTCTAGAACCACAAGATTTCACATTTTTGTTAAGTGTGGAACATCTAGAAGAGGTGATGCTTATGAAAAATTGCTGAAATTAGAGAAGCAGGGAGAAGGTAACTTGAGGCCACCAGCAGAGAGATATTTATACTCAAACTGGACAAACGTGCTGCTGAAAGCAGTGATGGATGAGATTGGGGCCACTGCGGTGAAACAACATGACAACACAAAAGCTGTCCTGCTGCAGAGAAGACACTAGAGCCACTTGAGTGTTGAAAGCTCGACAGCGGGTAGGACATGAGGGGTGACCGAAGGTCCGCTTGCCTCCTGGAGCTTTCCCTGGGAAAAGATGCTGATTAACCACGAGAATGATTTTGATGTCAATTTTAAGTTTCAGTTACCTTATTCCAAACAGGTCACTTTGGATGAAAGTTCTTCCTAAATGTAAAGTCCAACAAAAAAAAACTATATTGGAGGAAGCTACTGGAAGCTTCTGGGGGTCTCATTTTACCAGGATCACATTGCAGGATCAATCAACAGCAGGGAGAAATACTCAAGACTGTCTTGGTGGTGCAGATCCAGAGCTGACGTTGTGTGTGGGTTGTGTCTATGTTTTTGTGTGGTTGGTCAATACAGAGAAGAATAGACAGCATGATGCATCAGGGCTGTGCTGATGTGATCGATTACCTCTCATTGCCAAAAATCTATTTTCCCTCCCAGTGATGGAGAGGGTGCTGAGTTGGATCTAATGGAGGGTGATGCGTCGGGTCAGTAGCCAATAATCACAGGTGCGAGGCGTTCTTTCACACGGGGCCTTTGGCGACGTAGCTTTTGGTTCCCATTTTGTGGTGAACTTGAGTTTTTAAATCTAATCAGGTCCCACAAAGCAGAAGTTTTCAATGAAGAAAAAGACCTTCCTTTGTTGGTATTCCAAAACACAAATACCCTTAATCCTTGATTCCTTTCAAAGGTGCATAACATTCTGCTGACACAAATCGATGACACAAAAGCGCATAGTTGGTGTCTGTGACTGATTGGACCTCACCGCCTCCAACAGCTTTATCTAGTTATTGACAATATTTGAAGATTAAAGGGATGTAGTTTGCCCAATATGGAAATTCTGTCATCATTTACTCACTCTTCTGTTGCTTCAGAGCTGCAAGACTTTCATCTGCTGAGCAGAAAATGAAAAAGTCTGCTGAAAAACTGCTCTTTTCCATTCTGCAGAAGTGACAAGAAGTCATCAAACTCCAAAAATGCACTATTAAAGTAACATAAAGGTAGTTTCAAATCTGCTGAATAGATACAATAGCTTTGTGTGAGGAACAGTCATTTCTGCTCTTTTGTTCTTTGTGAAAATTATTTAAAGCGACAGTGCACCCTAAAATTAAAATTCTGTCAAATTACTCACCCTCATGTCATTCCAAACCCGTAAGACCTTCCAAGAGCTTTCTGACCCTGCATATACAGCAACTAGTTATGAAGCTACGACAACACTTTTTGTGTGCAAAGTAAACAAAAATAATGACTTTATTCAACATTTTTTTCGTAATGTCATGGTACTCTTGTGAACATGCATCAGAGACTGACATGGAAGTAGTGATGGGTCGTTCTTTAACGATTCGTTCATTTTGAACGAATCTTTACTGTGACTCGGGACGAACAAGTCATCTCGGGGAGTGATTCATTCAGTTGCGCAGACGCAACATCTTTTTTGGTTCTGTGCTGGAATTAGTTCACCTGTTTCGAGTCTTCGGGTTTTTGGAGTCGTTCGTTCATCTTATGGGGCTGTCACGTGATGAACGAACGACTCGAACCCGATGACTCGAGAGATGAACTAATCAATTCTCTTTCTGGCTCAGACTGCATAGATTAAGCTTATGGGGCTGTCACGTGATGAACGAACGACTCAAACTCGAAAACTTGTCAGATAAGAGGTGAGGTGAGCTAATCCTTGTCTAAAGACCCAGGTAAACAATGAATTAATCTTTTCTGGTTCTTATAGCATTATAGTTTTGTCTTATTTGTATGTTTGTGTAAGCAGTAGATGTATTAGGGAAGTAACACGTACCATTTTTATTAGATTTTGCTAAAATGAATGAAATGAACAAAATGACTCGAAAAAAGATTTGTTCATTTTGCTGAACGAGACTCAAAGGTCCGAGTCGGTAAAATGATCCGAACTTCCCATCACTACATGAAAGAGAAGAAAATGTTGAATAAAGTCATTATTTTTGTTTTCTTTGTGCACATAAAGTATTCTCATAGCTTCATATCATTACGTTTGAACCACTGATGTCACATGGACTATTTTAACAATGTTCTTCCTACCTTTCTGGGCCTTGAATGTGTCAGTTGCATTGCTGTCTATGCAGGATCAGAAAGCTCTCAGATTTCATCAAAAATATCTTAATTTGTGTTCAAATAATGAACGAAGGTCTTACGGGTGTGGAACGACATGAGGGTGAGTAATTTTTTTTGGGTGAACTAGCCCTTTAAATTAGAATGCTATATTGGAAATTCATGCAAGAGCCATACATTTTACAAAATGTTTGTTTTCTGGATGAAATAAGAAAATATCTGAGGTTAAAATGATAGATTCTTAAGATACTTTTAAGAGGTGGCCTTTTTTTTTTAAACATCCCTGATAGAACACATACATCACAGACGTCAGTTTGATATCTGCATTTACATCTGAAAGACGTATTTTTTAGAGTTTTTGCTCGTCTGTGACAGGCTGTTTCTTATCAGATGTCAAATAGATGTCTATTGTCATTAAGATGTTTATGATTTAAAATGTATGTAAAACTGACGTCTGTCAGATGTCTGTACGCAGCAGATGCTTTCCAGATCAAGTGATCTTTAACAGACATCTTGCAGATGTACGTGTGCTATCTGGGCATTATTATAAAGATGAGAAGCAGCTCAATCTGTTGAACAATAAAACATTTTATAAGTGTATTTTGTTTTACTGTAGTGACTTTTTTTCTCGTTTTAATTAGTTTATACTTAAAATAGTGACACATTATCCAAGAACAATTCTTGATTTGTTGCTTCTCAAGTAAGTTTATCTTGTGTTAAGAAGTTTTAGTTATTTTAATTGGAAAATAAGACTAAATACTTTTTCAGAATAGGAGTTTTGTGCAGTATCATAACTTAATAAACAGAACTGCACGCATCTTTGTAGCTACTTCTCTCTGTTTGAGTCGCGTTAACCGAAAACTATCAGTCATTTACGGAATTTTTTAATCAGTGATGGAAAAATCTGAAGGCTGTCCGTCACTTTGACAGATTACACTGTGGGTGACATATTGTAACTTCTGACTGTAATTCCCACCACTGTCCAGTTAGTGGTGAGTGCGCTACAGTGTGGCAGCAGAGCACGGGATCCAGAACAAAAATGAAACTGTCACGAATGTTTTGCTGTGCATTTGAATACGCACAAGTAAACCTACCCAGTTTATGGTACAGGTATCACACCACATTAAAGAGCGCCAAAACAGCATTTATTGTTTGAATTCACTAATGAAATGGACAGAAGTTGAAATCTGAGACTTTTAAAAGTAACAAAACATATAGCTTAGCCTGTATGTTCATTCGTCAACTGAAAACAGCATAGACCAAAGATCGATTGGGATTTAAGAATC
>JAHKKF010536748.1:0-12519 GCA_019740295.1 Labeo calbasu | reverse complement strand
CTTCTCTATAATAATTAAGCCATTTTGGGAAATGAGCATGATTAAACATATATTGTGGAGTGGAATCTGGGTCGAGGCAGACTATAATTTCTTACAGTAGGGATGCACAGAAATGAAAATTCTGGGTTGAAACCAAAACCAAAAATTCTGGATGGACTTTGCTGCCAGTCGAAACCAAAAATGCTTTGTAATAATTATTTACTATTTTATTAAATGACATTGTCAATGAACCCTGAACTGAGACTAACTAATAAAGGAATGCTAATGATACAAGGACAGGTGTGGGTTATAACTAATAAGGACTTAACGAGGACAGGAACAGGAAAACCATATATGGGCACAGAAGGGAGAAACCAACACAAACAGACCACAGGGGTGTGACAATATAAATTTTCTAAGATTTTTTCATTTAACTCAATAATCTGAATGATGCTAAATGTAAAAAACACAAGCCAATAAAATAACCACACTTCTACTGAAAATAACACAATAAAATTGGACAGAAAATATAATAATAAATATCAATATATTATTTTTATTTAGTTCTATGCAACAGAATCAGATATAACTTTTTTAACTAATTATCCAAATAACGTATAGTCCTATAAAGCTATTATTATCAGAACATGTGAGCAGAGCATAGTGGCAGCAGATCAGTGGATGAGAGGGTAGCCTAATTTTACCAGTTTGCCCAGTACAGCTGTGCTATAGCATAAACAAGTATACTAAATAGACAAGTATACTAAATAGACATGTCCTATCGGCGCGTTATCTGAGAGGACTTTGCTTTTCTGGTGAGCATGAGTGAGTAGTAAATGAGCGGAATGCACATTCATAGAGCGGAATATTAAGCGGAGCATCACACCACGCAGTGACGATGGCTAGAGGAGAGCAAAACCTGCATGCTGAACACTGCCGGGCGGTGCAGCGTGGCAAGCCATATATAGGCCTAAATATTATAGATATATATTTTCGGCCATTTTTCTTTAGGCCGATAATTTTTGGCAGCCAAAAATTTGGTGCATACCTACTGGTAAGCTTTGCCCCCGAAAGCCAACCTCAGGAACTTCCTGTGTTGTGGTCAAATTTCTATATGAAAGCATGCGTCCTTTCGATCAATTATCTCAAATCAGTCCCCTGATCACAGTCCCCTGTTCAGCCATAGTTGCCTCTCCGTAGAAACCACACCAGCCATATACATCGACCTGCTTAGCACACCTGCAGAACTGCCCTGGGGTGCAGAGCAGCATCAGCCTGACCCACTGCCTGGAATGCTTTCCCCACCAGCATGGATGTTACTTTACAGGGCTTGGTGGGGGGTGTTGGCTTCTTTATGCGCATCCAGGGGAGAGATAGCCCACAAGTGTATCTTCTACCTGGGGCATCATCATGTAGCCCTGTGCCTTTCCATCCATGGTCGAATAAATCAATGTCAAGAGCATAAAGACATGGGGCGAATGCAGCTTACTCCATGAACGAGTTAACTCTTCCTGGAGACTGCCAAAGAAGGAGAGACCGTCTCTGAGGTCCCTCTTCTTGGCCACCTGACAGAAACCTGTCATCCAGCTTTGAGCGTTTGATGGCCTCTTGCTCATGTGGCCAGTCTAACTTTAGTATAGCCACTGCCAGTCACCACCTCGAGTAACTCCTCATATGCTTTTTTTCTTGCAAGAGTGCTCTCGATCTCCATCTCTGCAGAAACAAGAGAGGAGGTGTTTTCTGTCCGATCCGTAGAAGCTTCAGGGCACCCTTCAGAAGCGCATGACAGAAAGCGGCCTCTCACCCCTCAGCCAGATTGATTGGCGACCCCCGCAATCTTTGAAGAAACTGAGCCACACATCAAGCACTTTGACAGGTAAAACATTGCAGTACTCTTACTCTCCCTCGAACACGAGGGCAGCGTGCTCATCCCCCAAGCACTCAAAACAAGGAGGCACACATCTCTTACCGGAATCCCTTGACATAGTGTCATGCCTATTTTTGGGTTTGGGTTTCTTTTATTTTGAAGTTTGGTCATGGTCCTTGTTTAGTCATGTGTTTCCCTTGATCCTCATGTATCCCTGCCTTGTGTATGTGTTATATTCTGATTGGTGGTTCTAGTCATGTGTCTTGTTCCTCATTGGTTGGATTGTGTCATGTGGCCCTCATTGATTGATACATATCTATAGCCCTCATGTAGCCATTTTCTCTTGTTGTGTATTGAATGTATGTACCTCTGTTTGGTGAGTTGTTTCATGTCTGCAGTCAAGTCAAGTCAGGTCAAGTCTTTGTTCATTGTTTTTATTTTTTGTTTTATTTTGGATTACACTTTGGATATTATAATAAAGCTGCACTTGGATTCATCTTCACCTTTCCGTACAGTGGACTACCTGCTAATTACAGAATACACGACCCAAAGAAAATGAATCCAGCAGATAGCCTAGGTCACCTCCGTCAAGGTAATCGCTCTGTTGAGAACTATGTGGCAGATTTCTGTGAACTGTGCTACCAGGTGGCTTTTAACAATACTTTTCTGAAAGACATTTTCTGTTTTGTTTTGGATAAAAACATATCACAGTTAATGCCACATAATACCCCACACTGGTCACTTGAACAATACATTGACTTTGCACTCCGTTTGAGTGGCTCTGCATTTACGGTGTGGATAGTTGATGAGGAATCCTGCTATCCTCACCATACCAAAGTGTTTGCACGTTATGTCTGGAATTATTGAAGTCACGAGTCCAAAGAGCCTTGTCACATCAGGTCCGCCAAGTCACAGCCTGCTCACGTCATGTCCGCTACTCCAGGGCCTGCTCACGTCATGCCTGGCAAGCCAAAACCTGCTCACATCAAGTCTGCCAAGCTTCAGCCTGCTAACATCATGTCTGCTACACCAGAGCCTGCTAACGTCATATCTGCCATGGAGGCCGTTCATGAACTAATTGCCTGTCCTGTCACACCCAAGGTGGCTGTTTATGAACTCACTTGCTGTCCTGTCATGGCCATGGAGACCGATCATGAACTCACTGCCTGCTCTGCCACAGTCAAGTGGTCTATCCATGTCTCTGTTCCACCATGGCTCCCTGCTCTGCCGACACCACCGTGGCACCCTGCTCTGCTGGCTCCCTGCTCCTCTGGATCTGAAATGGTGGACTTCTGCTCTACTGTTTTACTGTCTGGCACTGCTCCATGGCCCAGGTCCTCCATTGTCTAAGGGTGTACTCACACTAGGCAGTCTGAACCGTGCCCGAGTGCGTTTGACCACCAAAGCGCGGTTCGTTTGACTAGTGTGAGTGCTCCGAACCGTGCCCGGGCGCGGTTCGTTTAGCCATCCCTGGCCTGCTTGGAAGAGGTGTGCCAGAGCACGGTTCAGTTGGACTCGGGCGCGGTTCGCATGTAGTGTGAGCGCTAACCGTGCTGGAGCACGGGACAGGACGCGTGACATAACGTCAGGAGCAGGATTGCGTGAAAATTTTCATGCCACAAAAGTGATAGACATGTTTAGCAACAGGCTGTGACAGGGCTGTGGACCACCGCGGACCAAACGACTCAAAATTACTATCCACAAAATAACCAGAGCGATGGACTCCATTGCGTTCAGTGAGAGCGCCGCTCTTCCTGTTTATCCTGAAACCGTCGCACCATAATGACATAAGCGTGCTCCGGCACGAATGCTGAAACCCTATGTGAGTGCAGGCCAGAGGGGGAGTGGGGAGGGGGGACAATCGTACTCGGGCCCGGTTCACGGCAACCATGGCTAGTGTGAGTACACCCTAACTGTCTGGCACTGCTCCATGGCCAAGGCCCTCCATTGTCTGACTGTCTGCCACTGCTCCACGGTCCAGGTCCTCCATTGTTTAACTGTCTGCCACTGCTCCACGGCCCAGGTCCTCCACGGTTTTACTGTCTGCCACTGCTTTACTGCCCAGGTCTCCCATTGCCCATGGTCCAGGTCCACCATGCCTTCACCTCCCAGATCTGTCATTGCTCCATGGTCCAGGTCCACCATTGCTCCACCATCCTGGTCCTCTGCCATGTTATGATCCAGGTCCTGTTGCCCTGTACTCGCCTGTCCCTCCATCCCTCTCCCAGTTCTACCTTTGCTCCATCACCCTCCTGGACTTTTTGGGTTTTGTTTGGGTTGAGTGTTATGTTTGGGCATCTGGAGCAGCCCTTAGAGGAGGGGGATATGGAATGCCTGTTTTTGTTTCATGTTCATGTTTTCTTGTCTGTTATTTTAAAGTTTATTCATGGTCCTTGATTAGTCATGACACCCTTGATCCTCTTGTACCCCTGGCTGTGTTCAGCCCTGACAAAACGCTTCAAAACATTTTTTTTTTTAAATCGGAAACGGTGGTGCTTTGAACACCCTGTTCTGATGATGCAAGAGTTGCGACTATGGCAGCTGAGAAGGCCATTCGTTGTGTACCTTTTGAAGAATTTTTGGAGCCTGATGAAATCGGTATAAATACCTGTTTAATACTGCAAAATACACTCGATGTTACAGTCACTGCCCTTGCCGTCCAGAATAAAAGAGAACATCCCAATCAAGCTGCAGCAGACACATTTGTAAATGACTTTACTTTATGTTGCTGTTAATTGGGCTGACATTTTTGACACACCCACCTAACAAGAGAAAACGGATGCCAAATCCCGCTGCACACCGTTTCCAGGAAACATGTCATTCAATCCAGAAACCATAGCAAAATGTAACACAGCGGTTTGAGCTTGAATGTGCCCCCTGCCCCATGTGTGTTGTTCCTCATTGGTTGGATTGTGAGCCGTATATATAGGAAATAGGAAAGGAAAGGAAAGGAAAGGAAAGGAAAGGAAAGGATGTGACGTAAGGTCAAGTATGGTGACCCAAACTCGGGATTTGTGCTCTGCATTTAACCCATCCAAGTGCACACACACAGTAGTGAGTAGTAAACAAACACACACACACACACCTTGAACACACACCTGGAGTAGTGGGCAGCCATATTGCTATAGGCTATATATATAGTCCTCATGTAGCCATTTTCTCGTCGTGTATTGTATGTATGTACCTCTGTTTGGCCAGACATGTTGCTTGAAGACAAAATTACCATGCAACGGTTAACATTGTTTGAACATGTCATGCGAGGCGATTCATCATTGGAAAAATCTATCATGCTGGGTCTGGTCAGCAGAGCACGTAGGAGAGGTCGCTCAATGACACGCTGGCAGGATACCATCTCGACGGACACTGGCATGAGAATAAGCGACCTCAAGGAAGCGGTAAAAGACAGAAGGATGTGGAGGATGCAGGACTATGAAGTAGCTAAGAGTCAGACATGACTAAATGGCTAAAAGAAGACCTCTGTTTGGTTTCATGTCTGTAGTCAAGTCAAGTCTTTGTTCATTGTTTTGCATTTTGGATTACACTTTGGATATTACAATAAAGCTGCACTTGGATTCATCTTCAACTTGCCGTCCAGTGGACTACCTGTTCATTTTAACGTCTTTTATTTTCCTTTGAAAACAAATGAAAAACTGCAAAGCAACACAAAGCACAAAGCACACATGCACAAAACAGTCTCTAAAGAAACCTAGAGGTGTGCCTGTTTCACATCTATTTATAACCTCTCACGTGCACACATTCCAATAATGTCACATACCAAGGTTATTTAAGTCAAATTCTTCGCTTGTTTTGACACATGCTTCACAACTGGTCGAACAAAGAACAGTCTCTCATCAGCGTTAATGATATTGTCAGGAAAAACATGGATTCAGTTGCAGGTACAACTCAAATATTTATTTAACTCAAAAACACAGCCAGGGCTGAAGGCTGGGAGCCGTAATCAAGGGCAGAGAGGGAAAAAGCATGGAGAGAATAGAGCTCTAAATCTTAGCGTCAATGCCGATGCAACGTCAGAGTGGAGAGAGAACAGAGTCCTAGCGTCAGTGCCGACGCAACATCCAAATGGGGAGAGAACAGAGTCCTGGCGTCAGTGCTGACGCAACGTCAGAGCGGGGTGCTCCCTGTTGATTGCAGCTGAGAGCAGCTGAAATATACGGCTCCGGTAACAACAGGGCAGGAACTGGGGAACACGGAACTGGAGAAACGAAAGGCAGAGAGGGTAGCAGGAAGAAAAATCAAACAGTAAAAACTAAACTGTACTTGGAGTCTGAGAAACCACTGCAAGACATAACAGGACACAAGCAGAGCACAGCATAATCTTACAGCAACATTCAGACAAAAGACTGCAGACGAGAGGAGCTTAAACGGAGGAAGAAATAAGGGACTAACTGGTCACAGGTGTGACAGCAGCTAATGAGATAACGATGGGGAGGGGGAACCACAATGAGCATATGGCAAACTGTTAAAACACACATGCTCCTGACAACAAACACATACAAGACAAAACCCGCCAATCAGATCGAAGTCATGACAGATATGCAGCATTAAGTGTAGCTTTTGATAGGGAACTTTATATCAACTTTTATAATATAAAAATTATATAACTTTTTTGGAGCGCTTTAAATATGCTGGTGTTCAGTATGCATACATTCCCGTACATATTACATCTGCCATGTTGGCATATTTAAAAAAAAAATAATAATAATAATAATAAATAAATAAATAAAATAGCATCTGAAAGTTGAGGGTTGATGATATGTTTATGTGTAACCTTTTTCTATATTTATTGTCATTACTAGCAAGATTGTGTGTGTGTATGTATATATATATATATATATATATATATATATATATATGCACATTTTAAGCTAAATAAGTTACACACTTGAGCATCAAGAAAAGTCACACATTTCATAGCACAAACAAATATCTAATCAGCATAATCTGATCAGTTGAGGCTGTGCTCCTTATGCTGGGCATACTAAGAATTAAAGTGGATTTGACTGCATGGAAATTATGTCATGAAAGGTTGAGATAGACCTGGCATGTTTTGAATTTTTAGCTTTGTTGTCTTTGTTTGTAAAATGCTTAGCTTGGAGATCAGACTTTAAACAGAAGCAATGATAGATTATTCATTACTTCCTGCATGATATGGTTTGTATTTGCATTCCATTCAAATTCTTTCAAAGGCACTACACTACAGACTAATTTAAAATTTCTGTTCTTTGTTTCTGTAGTATTCTGCATAGTTTTCTCATCCTACACAAAGTGAAGTCAGAAGCACTTTTAAATTATTTCCTTTCATATCATCCTCATTATTAGTATTTATTTATTTATTTTTATTTTTTTTTAAACTGAAGCAAAATTATTTATGAGATTTGGAAGCAGCTTGTTTACTCCAGTTCATGCAATAACCATTATCAGCCTTTGTGTTGACATTATATAATATAACCTAGAGCAACATACACCAAGGTGAATCAATATGGAATTTTGTCATGGTTACCTTTTGTACTGTGATTGGATGATTTGCATACAAGGAAACTGCTTCTTGAGTGCAAAACATATGCATATAAGGATAAAACCACCATGTGCGTGAAAATCTATGTATGCTGATTTTCTATAGAGACATAAATAATAATTAATGGCATTACTGAGGTTCTACACTGTAAAAAAACAATTTGCTGAGTCAACTTAAAATAATTTGTTACCTGACTGCCTTAAAATTTTAAGTTCAGTCAACTCAAAAAAAGTTTATTCAACTTGAAATGTTAAATTATACTAAGTGACAACTTAGATATTTGAGTTGATTCAACTTAAAATTTTAAGGCAGCTGGGTTACTTACCCATCTGTTAAGTTTAGCAAACAAATATCTACGTTGTCACTTAGTACAACTTAAAATTTCAAGTTGACTAAACTTATTTGAGTTGACTGAACTTAACATTTTGCGGCAGCAAGGTAACATTATTTTTAGCTGACTCAACAAATTGTGTTTTTTGGTTTTTACAGTGTAGAACACGTTAATAAGTGCCAATATAATGGCCACTTTAAAAATTGTTTATACAGAGCCTAATACTCTGGTGTAATAGTAAGTGTCATAAAATGTTAAAGATTTAATTGATCTAGCATGAGTTCATGAGTAAAATAGAGAGAGGGACATTTGAACTAATAAAATGAATCATGGGAGGAATTCAGGAATTGTACTCGTTGATTTGCACACATGCTGTCATGTTTTCACACTGAATTCACTAAATTACACAAATTCGGCACTAAATACAATCATTGCTTTCCTGAAAACATTTTTGCATTCAATTACACACCTTCTGCCCCTAGTGAAAAATAAATACTAAAATGTATTTAAAATAAATAAATAATAAATTTCATGCTACGTATACTACAAATACTTTACAAATTATGTACTTAATAAAAACACCCTGCAATTGAACCTTTAGTATACTAAAGTGGTATAAAATTTGCTAAATTGGAATAACTAATTTTGTACTTAATGCACTTTAATTGTGCGGAAGCAGTGCTAAAATCCAACTAAAGATATACTTAAGTATATTTGAATGTAATACAGTGGAACTATTACAAGTATACTTTAGGTACACTTTAAATATTTTGCTGATAGACTGATATCATTTAAAGATCATACAGTCCTCATCAACAGTAACATTAAAACATATTTTAGCCTTAATATTAAGAAATGTGCATTGTGCACAAGTACTCTAACTAAAGTTTAATTACAGTTTTTATATCAGTAAGTCTTAAGTGATATGTCAAGTAATTATGTCATTAGACTTGTACTATACTTAGTATAAAATAAATGCATTTTTAAATCTATTACTTTTTTTTACTAGGGGCTCACTGATGGAGTATGCATAATCTTTAGGAAAAAGGACACATTTTGATAAAGACAAACCTTTCTGATAAACTTAATTTTAATATATGTAATTTATATTAACAATTATAACAAGTGGCAATAATAACTTTGCTAACCTTTTGAAAATATCTGGAATTCTGCAGACCACCATTTTTACTCATACAGAATGGTCTGATCATCTTCTATCCCAAGTCACATTTACAGACAAACACAATCTGACTAAATAACAAAAAAAACCTTTGTAATTTCCAAAATTTTATGTAAGACATACACATACATACAGCCTTAGAAATGTTACACAGTGACACATACTGCTGGAAAAGGCTATTGAAGTACCAGTAAAGATCTGAGTGTTCCATAATAATCCAGGAAAGATTCCCTGTCTACAAAATTAGAAAATTCAGTACAGGACAGTACTGATCCTAGGAGCGAACATCCTGCAAAATCGCTAGAGGGACTACCTGTGCATGTTATTTTAACCAAATGATTAGTTAAAAAAAAAAAAAAAAACATTGGGAATGAGAGTGGTTATAATTTACCTTGGATCCATGCAAGAGTGAGGCTCCAGTGTCAAAAAAAAAAAAAAAAAAGCAAATTAATGGCTGGCAATCAGCTGTCCTCTCAAATACTTAATCCACAATATTTCTGGGAAAATATTCTGTGGACAGTTGAGACTAAAGTTGATCCTTTGAAAACTTGAATGCTTATTAAAAATAATAATAAAGACGTGGCTTGACAACGGAGCATGGAATCAGGGGAGTTGTCATGTTCACTTGCAAAGCCATTTTCACTTTATGGGGATATCTTTGGCAATAGATAATGCAAATGATAATGATTAATAGTGATCCATCACAAATGTGTAAAACAAGTAACTGTGGCTTGCTAAATGCTATCATCTGATGATACAATTACTACTTTCAAATTTTTCCACGGTTTCTGCCAATAACCGAGGGTAGAGGTTATATAATGCCATTCACGGGCGATCCAATGACATGGACTATTTCACTGGTTTCACTGGATAATTTAATGCAAAATATCTTACAAATTGTACCTTTAATAAATCAGTGGCTGAAAAAGAAAAAAAACAACCCGATGTCATGAGAAAAAGTGAATATTTTGTCACAGTAAGTGATGTCTTTCTTGCTTTACTGTTGCAAACGGTGGCAAGTAGAAGGTCTCAAGAATAATCAGATGCAAGGCTGAGAATGGCACTTTAGGAAGATAATTAGGGTGAGGGAGAGCTTTGACTTGCCCTGGGGCAAAATCTATGCAGGATAGTAAGACTGACAGTGTCTGCAAATTCTCATTTTTTTTTTAGAGAAGTAATAGCCATGAGCATGAGAGTCGCTGACTCAAGTGGTTCAAAAGGGGTCCCAACCAGACCCTTAAGCACTGAAACAACTGGTAAACTGGGTCTGCACAGTGTGTGTCATAAACCAACTTTCGAAAATGCACCATCTGAAAGTATAACTTCTTCTAGTGAAGGGAGCCTAACACTTAGAATAGTCTGTACTACATAAGCTGGAAGCCCTGCATCTCTTAGTTAATCCCCTTCAGGGGCCAGACATGAAAGTTCCTGAGCTAAACTCAGGGAGGAAATACCATCCTCTGTGTCTGAGATAGGAGATGTCTCCTGATCGGAATCACCCATGGCAAGCCGTTAACGAGCAACAGTTAGGTCTGGGAACCACGTTCTGGTCAGTCAGTGAGGTGTACCTTGTTGACAGGCCTTGGCCAGGACTCCCGGGAGCAGAGCCATCAGGGGAAATGCGTAAAGGCCCAATCTGGGCCATGTATGGGCCATTGAGTCCAGACCCAGGAAAGCTGGAGAAGTCAGAGAAAAGTACATGGAACATTGTGCTGTCTCCTGTGAAGCAAAGAGGTCCATCTCTGCTTTGCAGAATTATCCTACATTTGTCTGACTACTCTTCAGTCCCTACAAGGGAGCGTACGACTTGCTACCCTCTTCTTTTGGGCTTCTCACTGCAGAGGAGCCATCAAGAAATCAAACAGGAAAACCTTGTTCCTATCCTTGATGGCCATCTGGCCATAGAACGGCTGATGGAGTGGACTGTTTGCTTGGTTGCACAGAGAAACAAGTCCATTGCTTAGCCTAGCTCTAAAAATGCCTCCTCACTAATACTCCTGCTTGTGCTTAGGTCTTTCAGCAGGTCAGCCTGGTATGCCTGCAGAACTGCCATGGTGTGAAGGACACCACCAGCCTGACCCGCTTCCTGGAATGCCTTCCCCACCAGTGCAGATGCTGTTCTCAATGGCTTGGTGGGGAGTGTCGGGTTACCTTTGCACCCACAATGGTCGAATAAACTGCCGACGCGGGCACAAATTAGCAAGAGGAATAAGGTTTAGTTCATAAGTGAGATAACTCCTCATGTGGATCAGGAAAAAAACGTGAGATACCGACGTTGAAGTCCCTCACCTTGGCCATCCAACAGAAAACTATATTGGAGTCATCTAGATTGGAGTGTCTGGGGTTCTAATTGCTCCTGTGGCCTGTCGTGAGAGCCACCACCTTGAGTAGCTCCTCAAACATTTTGTCATCATGTGAGGAGTGCTCAGAGGCGGTGCTCTCAATTTCCGTATAGGCGGAATCAAGAGAACCCCATCTTCAGCTTACTGGGCACTGGGATGTTGCGGTCTGGTTAGAGCACAAGGGAAAAGGAATGAGCCCATCTTTTGCCTCTCAGCCAGCTCAACATGCGAGTCCCATGCTCTTAACTAGGACACAGAGGCTCGCCACTCCTGAAAGACGGCAAACTCAGTGCCCTCAAGGGCAAGAACAGTGTGTTCTTCCCCCAGGCACTCTAAGCAAAGATCACGTGAGTCATCCTCAGAGCTATGCACATGGCAGCAAGCATCTCTTCATGGACTCCTTAGACATGATTTCAAGAATTTAAAGCTTTCAGAACACTTTCTAAAAAGTGTTATATCATATAGTATTATATCATAAGTATTATATCATATATATCAACAGCAGCACACACTGAACACAGAGTACACACAATGCGGTCTCTGAAGACAAAGAAACCTGAAGGTGTGTCCGTTTCACATCTATTTATAACCTTTCAGGTGCACGCATTCCAATGACGTCACTGATCAAGGTTATTTAGGCCAAATTCTTGGTGTGTTTGCCAAACATGCTTCACAACCAGTCAAACTAAGAAGTCAACACATTCTCACTCCCAGCTCGTCACATATTGATGCTCGGTCAGGACCACTCGGCGTCACTTTTTGACGCAAAGGATACCCCTTTAGCGAAATAAGAAACCTTTGGCATCAATTTGTTGACGTGGAAAGCATTGGGAATTTTATCATCATAATTAAATTACATATCAGGTAATAATTTTGCCGTTATTGCATATATGTTGGGGTGTGTTTTTTTTTTTCAATGTAAACAGTCAAAACAAATTATTTTTACATTACACTCTTTACACATTTATGAGCACATAACCCAACCCCTGCCTCTAAACCTAACATTTGTCAATATAAAACACAAGATATAAATGCCATTGGTTATTGTTTGTCTTGTGACCGATTGCGTCATGCTAAACAGGAGTATCTTTTTGAATGTGATATGTGCAGAAGCAAGATCATTTTTAGCTAAAATGATTAGCTTTATGATTTGCTCTGTTCTTCGCATAAAGATATTGGAGGACTTGGATTGCAACGCAACTTGGTTGTAATACTTTTATACTACTTTTTATGGTCAGTTTTTGCAATAAATACTTGTCACTGTACTTTTATTTGCCTGTGGCA
>JAHKKF010536747.1:10842-41542 GCA_019740295.1 Labeo calbasu | reverse complement strand
TGCACATCTTGGATGACATGGGGGTGAGTAAATGATCAGGAAATTTTTATTCTGGAAGTGAACTAATCCTTTAAGTTTAAAAAAATCTTTTGAGTGTCAGTATATGATATTACTGTTTTGACATACTGCAAGAGCCATATTTTTCTTTACTTGACTGTCAATATAGATGTTTCATATTAATAGCATGAAAAATTACAATCCCTGCAAGGCATTAATGCAAATGCAGTAATCGTGACTGAAAAGCGTAATGATACACGCCACAGTGTATTGATCCATTAGATCATTTTAGATTACTCTGAAATAAGTGGCTTTTAAAATGGAAACGCAGAGGTCATAATTCACTCTGAAATAACGAGGAAACCAGGACCTGGTTGATTTTATAGAGGGTACACATAAAACGCTTGTAAAAGGATCTTTAAACCCGGCAGTTACACTCAGCAGAAATGGAACAAATTACGGGAAACTGAAAACAATTTGCCCTAAAGTAAAAGGAAACAGAAATGACAAACAACAGAGACAAACCTCAGCTGGAAGGTCAAGAGCAGATTTCGCTCATCTTTCTCTGCATCCCCTCTTTGCTGTGTTAACCTCTCTATCCTTCCCTCTCTATTTTCTTAACAACTCTCATACGGCGAGTGCTTCTGCACAATTAATAGAACTTCACATCGAACACCTACATTTATGCAACGGTTCATGTAAATGTAGCAGTTCAATTCAGTTATTCCAGTAACACTTTACAGTAAGGTTCATTAGTTAAAGTTAGTTAACTACATTAGTTAACATGAACTAAAAATTAGCAGTACTTCAACAGCATTTATTAATCTTGGTTAATGTTAATTTCAACATTTACTAATGCATTATTAAAATCACACGTTGTGTTTGTTAACATTAGTTAATGCACTGTGTGGACTAACATAAACAATGAACGACTGTATTTTCATTAACTAACATTAACAAAGATTAATAGTGTAATAAATGTATTCATTGTTCGTTCATGTTAATTAATACATTGACTAATGTTAATAAATGACACTTTATTGTAAAGTGTTACCATTATTCCTTTAAAATGTGTGGGATATTACAGATATAATTCACCCCAAAATTTTGTAATAATGTGCTCAATTTTATGTCATTCCAAAACTTTCGTTTTCATTTTGTTTTTTCTACAGTGGAAGTCAATGAAAACCAAAATGGTTTACTAACATTTTTCAAAACAACTTCTCATGCATTCTGCAGAAAAAGAGAAAGGCATAAAGGTTTGGAACAACGATGAATTACATTTTTGGAGAAAGTCTGAACTCCTTTTAAGCGCTGTTTTGTAATAAAATATGTAATCAGCCCAAAACCTTTACATTTAACTAACGGACTGTCTCAAACAGCTCCTAGTGTTTAATTTTCCAAACACTGCAGTGAAGACATTGAAACAGAAGATTTGCATTTCCTGAAGTAAATACCAGCACTCACAAGGTTGCAAAAAAATTATTGTACGGTAAGCTTTTTTGAAAAATGAAATGTCACTTTGCTGTTGTCATGACAATAAGTATATATCTTGTTTTCTGTTGGGTGAATACAAGAATCAACAGCAACACATGCCGCGGTATACATAGTGAAGGCAAGACCAATCACAATTTAATATGCGTATATTATGATGACATCATCACTACTGGTTACATTTTGAACGCTGAACATTCTATCAATGTAAATCATTAGGGAATACTGTAATCTTAAATTTATAAGAAGTAAAAAACATACACATGGATGAAATCATCTTAAAAATAATCGTAAATTGGAGTATGTAAGCTGTTCTGGCTTAATTGCACAAGTTTAACTCAGAATATTTAACAATGATGCACTTCCACATTGCAAGCACTGTAACAAATTCTAAAGGCCACTGAATAAAATACAAAACAAAGAATCTAAAACAAGCAAACCTCAGTATGCTTTTATGCATTTGTTAGAGTATCTGACTCACCTGTTTCCAATTGTCATATACTAAAATTGTGCTGTCCTCATCATCCACGGTCACTCGCCGCTGGTAACCCTCATCTACAACACACACAAAAACATTCTTTTAAAAACCGACACTCAAGCATAAAACGAAATCACTGGTGTTCAATTAGCATCTAATTTTATTCCTGCTGTTGAGCCGAAACTGGCAATTTCACAGGATCAAACGTATAATAATATATCTGTGAGAAGAATACAAAAGAAGTTTTGAAAGGTAAGTTCAGAATTGGACTCGAGACAGTTGCGTAACAATTTATCCAGTGCGGAATCGATGCACAAGGACACTTAACTCAGGTAGGAGAAGAAAAAAACCTGTCTGTGTGTCTGATTGGCTCTTTATCCCCTAGTAAATGACATACTCTGTTTGTGCAGAAAGTGTATGTGCAGAGGCAGTACTCCGCTGGTTCTCTCCCACCTCATTAAGACACAAGATGATGAAAGACCTGAAATAAGATGGATGCCTTCATGGCACCCACTCCGTTTTTTTTCCAATCAAATCCTGAGAGCCTTACACTACTGATCTCGGGTGTCTGTGAGGTGATAAGTGTGTTTCATCCAAAGCAAATCTAAAAATAGTACAGTCCTTGGCATCCTGATGCTTGATGCTGAGCATAAGAAGGGTGTACAAATATAATCTTTACCGGTTGCTTGGGTTTCAGAGTCTACAGAGAGTGATCTGTCTGACAGTCCAGCAAGGCAAAGTGCCAGAGAGGATTTGCCCACTCCGTTTTGGCCTAGAAGTACTATCCGAAGGGGTCCGTGGTACTTTTGCTGTGGCGGTTTTGGGGAAGGAGAATCTTGGATATTGCTGACGCTGATTTGCGGAGTCGCAGGCTCGCCGAGCCCCGGCGTCCAATCGTAATCCTCGGACACAGCTTCCTCTCGCCTCAGCTGATGCTTGATTGGCAGGGGGGTGCTGCCCCTGCGAAGCGGGGGCGCAGCTGATAAAGTTAAGCCATAACCCTGTGAAAACCAGAAACAAGTACAAACATACATCAGATGACATCAGAAGCAAAGACGTTCATCTGAACATCAAGAACAATGACAGTTCTTATGACACTGGGGCAGGATCATGATCCTCTGAGACTTTAAAGTGGGTCAAAACACTGAGCAGTGCATCCATTCACATAAACAAGCATCACTTGCTTTAAGGACTGGCATAAATATCCCAACAGACCAAAAAGATGAGGAACGTAATGAGTTTTCTCAGGCTCAAGGCTGTTGAGGGCTTTGTCCATCTATCTCCATCAAGAAAAATCACCAAGAGAGCTCTTAAAGTGTTTACTGTGTTTGCTCGCAAGAGCAACCGGCATCAATATTAATACGGCAATTAATCTAGCCGCAGCGCTGCAGGTGTGCTGGGGACCTTATACTCCTGATCCGGTGTCAGACATGCAAGACACACATAGACAGCCAATTATATTAATTGAAAGGAGGTAATTAATTAATCATAGACTTTATTGTGGGACAGACAGTGAGACAATAGCATGTAGTAGTATGATGCTTGGGGTGAGGCCAGTTTTTAACAGTTACTTTAAATAATAAATAAAATCAGATTTTTAATCATGAATATTGAAGTAGTATGTAAATCACTTAGCTTATGAATAATTTCTCGAGTATAACAAGAGGGCTTATTAAGTTACAGTGATTATAATGATCAACATAGTTATTTTTATCATTAAAAAGACACTAAACTAATAAATCCAGGATTGTCTCAGCACAGGAATGTTTTCAAACACAATCACTCCTCCAGAAACAAAGTCATCACAAAGGCTGCAGAAGAAGAGAGGGTGTGTTCACACCGGCGTACATCCCAAACCTGTGAAGGACCCTACAACCCCCACACACACAGCCTAAATACATACACAGACAGGAAAGCGATGATCTTACCTGGTCCGACATCGTTCTTCAGTTCATCTGCTCTCAGTGAGACACTCCGCCGTCCATGTCATGTCACTGAGCGTCAAACACTGCACAAGCGTCGGTGGGGATTGTTACATTACACTCGACTCATATGCCATCACATGGCTGTAGTCTGAAAAAAGAAACGCTCCTAATGTGACTCTAACGCAAAAAGGCTCCTTTTTCTCACGCTGACTTAAGAGTAAACATTTAATCGCTTCTCTGCGAACGGCTGCGCTGTGAGACTCACGTATTACTGTACACCTGTGAGTCCCTTTAAGTCCCTATAATAGTGGCTTTTCATATGAGAGCGTGTAGCCACGCCCCGCACCGTAGACACGCCTCCTCCTCATTCCAGACGTTACCTGAATGCTACCAATCTCTATGGATCTCTCTCTCTCTTTCTCTCACTGTCTCTCTCTGTTTCAGGTAACTGTATTTGCAAAAATGTTTTATATTCTATTTATCGATATGTTTATCGTTTACATTCTATTTAGCCATAATTCTGCTCTGCAAATTCCATTTATTAAACCCATGGATTGTGTTTGTTTGTGGTTGGTTACAACGGATTCAATTTTGATTGGCATGTTAATGTTGATATTTTTCTTTAAAAGCATTTTTAAAAGTCTTTTGTAAATTTCATTTATTTTTTATTTATTTATAGATTAGCTAAATTGGCCTATGCCAGGAGTTGTGTATAGATCAGTTTTGGTCAGTTACCTGAATGTGCAACCAGCGATACTCGGATGTAAACAACAGCATGGATTGCAAGGTTCATCTACTACTGAATATTTTGTTCTGCTAATTTATGCTGTCTAAACCATGGAAAAAATGTGTGGAAGCTGCTAAATCATATAGAGAAAGATGTAGCAAGCAGGAAATGACGCAATATTTTGACACACTTAAGTTAACAGGTTGTGAAGATACATACGAGCAGTATTAATTAAGATATTAGCCTAATATTTCACCTACCTGACCGGAAATGATAAGAACAAACACAAATGTTTTCAAGATTCTTGCCATGGAAATCCTAGTTCAGTTTGGCCAACCACAAATGCCTTTTGTTCCTCCTTTTTGCACTCTCTCCTTGATTTGTTATAACTTTTACCAGTCTGCAAGATGTCTGTTAAAGATCACTTGAGTTGGAAAGCATCTGTTGTGTACAAACATCTGACAGACATCTGTGATGTCAAAGATGTCAGTTTTACAATCGAGAAATATTAATTAAGATTTTAGGATAATACTTCACCTACCTGACTGGAAATGATAAGAACAAACATGAATGTTGTCAAGATTCTTGTCCTGGAAATCCTGGTTTAGTTTAGCCAACCACAAACGCCTTTTGTTCCTCAGACAGTTTTTTGCACTCTTCTCCTTGATTTGTTGTAACTTTTGGCAGTACGCCAAATGTTTTTCCCAATCTGACCAATTAGTACACCCCAAAACATGACAATAACTGACCATTTTTCAGCAGCAATAATCAGCAAAACATGCAAGTTTAATTTGGTTCAGTGGCATTGTTTACATTCAGTGCCGCCAATATGGCCGATTGATGACGTGTCGTGAAAACACTATATGTTGCTGTACCGCCTCTTTTGTGAGTGAACAGCTGCAGATCATTTACAAACAAGAGGCATTTGACTTCACTGTGTAGAGTAAAACCAAGTGCTGCAGGCTGTTCTCTCTCTCTTACATATTGTGGACAAGTATTCATAAGCTTTGTCCTTCGTAAGTACTTTGTTTGAATCACAGCTCTCCACCTCTCTACCTTTCCCAGACACATAAAGAGTATCCTTCGAGATATTTTTTCTCCAGTAACCCTGACGTTTTCAAGCACTGCATGAATTACTGAGTGGTCGTTAAGCTTTATTGCAGTCACATCAAGCATCATTTATGTCACAGGTGGAGGTAAAAATGTTTCCTCACAGGCTTTTTAATAATTTCTGCCAAGACCAATTGATCTTGTCTGTCTCTCTGATTTAAGTTTAAATGAACTATTATTAGGGCCCAAGAAGTGAAGTAGATTGGAAGAAGTCTGACTAGTCATCTGGTGGTCTCCCAGTCAAACACTTAAGTGCCCCATCAGCTCAAAAAAACAATTCCTTCTTCCCACATTCATAGTTGATTGAACATTGTGTTTTCAGTGATTTGCCTTCCTACAAATCTCCTCACTATTGTCTCAGATGTTCAGACCAAGCCTTACAAAGCATATTGAAGTCGTTTTTTGTTTTCATTATGTGTATTGATCATACAGTTATAGAATCAGATTAATATACCTACGCTTTAGCAGGCTAAAGCCATGTGTCTGGTGTCTTGATACCTTGAGCCCATTGATACCAATGTTTTTTTATAGGCAGCCATAGTCTCTGTCCACCATTTTGAATTGTAATGTATATTGCTGTGTCTTACCAAGACTTGGTGTATTGGAACAAAGCTTGGTAGGCATCACTGGCATCATGCCCAGAGGGTACCTGAGCAGTTTGAGGATAGCGCCACCTTGTGGTCAAATAAATAAAACAATGACGTATATAATTGATCATTTGGCTTAAAATGATTTCTTTGGCCTCGTCTTATTCCTTAAGTTATGCAAAGTCCACTGAGATCCCAATTTAGAGTCTCAGCCTACTTGTCTGACATCTACATAATGATGTTTTTGCTGTTCCTCCTAATTTGTGCATATCTTTGCTACATTTGGCTAAAGGTGATCTTCATTCATCATCTTCAACTTTGTTATAAATTGGCCTAAAATCATGCTTCTGTATAGTACTACAGATTCCCTCTGGCTTGCAGAGTATGATAGTGTCTCATGTCTCCCATCTGCCAAATTGGATTTTGATGAAAACTGTTCTCCTTTCACAAATGTTGTCTAAATCTCTCCAAATTTGGCTCAGAGGATCTTCAGACCACACCGGACATCACATTAATTTTGTGCTTTTAGAATGATCTGGCTGTTGCAGCAATAGAATTTGCTTAATTTAAGAATGAACCGGTTGACCAGTAATCTAAATATAAGGGTTTTTTTAAAGGATTGTTATTTATTATAGTCATTTAACACATTTTTATTTTATGCTTTTACTCATCATACACATCTGCAATTGCTTTGTAAATACATAAGTAATGTTATATGTCAGCAAAGATGATTAAATACATATACGGCATGTATACTTAAAAACCATGATGCAAATAAGCCTGCTGTTACCATTCTTGGAAAGCAGAGGATCGTATTTTAGCTACATGTGACAGATTGCATGTCACATTGCCAGCTCCGTGCAGCTCCACAGCAGTCTTCTGATCACATAGAGCAAGATCGCCTCAGTCCATGGTGGTCTAGGGCATCACATGATGACAAAGAGGGTCGAGAGGGACAAGTGGAGCATGCTGAGCTCATGTCGCAGATGAGCTTGTTAATCTGCAGTGTTAATTGCATCTCATCAGACCTCGGCGGCTCTGTGTGAGTCTGAAAGGAGTTTGATGTGAGCGTTGACAACTCTAATTATTCAGTAAACCCCCCAAAATATGACTGTTATAATTACAGTAGATAACGAGTGAGTTTAAGTGGGTACGTCTTGCGAGCGCGGTGAATGGGTGATGCTGTCAGCGTAATTGTGAGACAGCTCACCCCCATTCTCATCGCCGTTCTCGTCAGCCTGTCTGCACTTTAACGGCGACCTCTTTGAACCATTGTTAGCTCATTGAGATCTGTAGGGACATTGCATCAGATTAGCCAAAAAGATTTGAATGGTCACTTGTGTGGATGGTGTTTTTGCTGGTTTATGTAGGAGAGATTACAACAAAACAAACAAATTTTCCAGTCAGCTTCAAAACCCATGTAAACAAACCAATTCATTGTCAAATAACAGGCATTGGCAGAAACCCAGCCTCTTTTGATCTTTTTTACAGATTTGTCCCTCTTCCCATCCCAGGGGTGATTTCTAACCTGGTTGTTATTTTATAAAATGGCCAGCCTTGAATGCAGATTAAATGTCCCTGTGAAGTCAACACCACAATGTCCTAATATATACTGACGATGAGAAAATTACTAGCTTACTATGAGTGCCACTCTTTAATGCATTTCAAAACTGGACAAGTAAATAAAAGAAGGGTACAGATTTGTTGTTCTGGAGAGAGGAATGATTGACAGAGAAGGGCTAGAACAGACTTTGTTATATCTATGGACCTGAAAGTAAATTTAAAGTTGAAATCAGATGCCTATATACAAGGGTGTAAAACATACCATGGTATCACTGTTTTTTATTTTTTTAAACGACATCATGCTAATACCAGATAGCACACGTACATCTGCAAGATGTCTGTTAAAGATCACTTGATCTGGAAAGCATCTGCTCTGTGCAAACATCTGACAGACGTGTATAAGATGTCAGTTTAAGTCATAACTTCTTGAAGACATCTAATAGACGTCTATTTGACATCTGATAGGAAACATCCTATAGACGTATTGCAGATGAGCAAGCAATCAAAAAAGTACGTCTTGCAGATGTAAATACAGACGTCAAATAGACATCTCCGTGATGTACGTGTGCTATCAGGGATAAGTCATTTAAACTGGAAAGCATCTGCTGTGTACAAACATCTGACAGACGTCTCTAAGATGTCAGTTTTTTTACATACAATCTACAACATTAACATCTTAAAGACATCTAATAGACATCTTTTTGACATCTGATAGGAAACATCCTACAGACGTATCCCTGATAGCACACATACATCACGGAGACGTCTATTTGACATCTGCATTTACGTCTGGAAGACTTACTTTTTAGACTCTTTGCTCATCTGCAATACGTCTATAGGACGTTTCCTATCAGATGTCAAATAGATATCTGTCAGACGTCTGTAAGATGTCAGATTTACATGCATTCTAAATCAAAAACATCTTAAAGACATCTAATCGACGTCTATTTAAAACGTCCTATAGACGTATTGCAGATGAGCAAACAATCTAAAAAATATGTCTTGCAGATGTAAATGCAGACGTCCAATAGATGTCTCCGAGAAGTACCTGTGCTATCAGGGGTGATGTTATCATATGGTAATACTATGGTACCTTGAACGCATGTTGAATACTGACATGAAAGAGAAATTGTTAAATAAAGTCGTTATTTTTGTATTCTCGTAGTTCATAACATCATGGTTGAACCACTACCTTGAATGTGGTAGTTGCGTTGCTGTCTATGCAGGGTCAGAAAACTTGATTTTATCAAAAATATCTTAATTTGTGTTCTGTAGATGAATAAAAGTCTTACGGATTTAAAATGACAGTGAGTAATGACAGAATTTTCATTTTTGGGTGAACTGTCCCTTTACATTTTAGTAATTTTGTTACGTTTTTATTTATTTTTTTAGTTTTGTAATAGATCTATTTATTTATTATAATAAATAATAGTTTAGTTTCAACGGCAACAACACTAGCTAATACTATGATTTTAAGACATATACCATGTCACATACTGTGGTTCTGAGATATGTACCATGCTAATACTATAGTTTTGTTTTATCAAATTACCATGGTATTAGCATCTGTTACCTCTAACCTGTAGCAGATACTCTGCCTGTATTTTTATGAAAATGAAAAACTTGAACTCTGTATCCTGTATCCTTTTCTTTACCCCTACTCTCAGTTCAGATCAGGCAAAAGAGATGAACTGATTAGGAGGGAGGAGCATGGGGAATGGAAAATCAAGGAGAAAAATTGCAGGATCAATTCAGATCCACATTTTATTACACTGGCTACAATATTAGCAGAGAATGAAAAAAAATGTTGTGAAGTAGGATGACTCATCCGCAGGTGACACAGTTCTGAGAGCTGCTGAGTTCTCTCAGCCGTGCCTCTGTCATTAATGGGAAATATTTATATAGTTTTCCCATTTCCGAAATCACAGTGCATTGCATTTCACATAAGGCTGACAATGACTGTCAGAAAACTCATTACAGCACATATCGATGATTCATAACAGCAATGATCAGCGAGCGAGACTCGAATGCACTACATTTAGCCTTTATAGACGATCTATCTGATATACAGTACCAGCCCACACAAATCTAATCTATTACTCACTGCACAAGCGATCAGAAACAAGCGAATTAAAAATGAACACATATGCCGTCGAGAACACGCTAATGTGTGCGAGCGTGACCGAGCTGGTGATAAAAATCTGCCGTGATACGTTTTTAGTGTGAGTGAGAGATTTTGAGAGAGGGAAAGAGAGCAGCTGGCGTGCTGGAACATTGTAAAATGTGATGCTGAGCCATAAATGCAGAGGTCCATGGTCTTATGTTTCTGTTCGTCTCTGTAGTGTTACTAAGCAACTCACAATCTCAGCCAGCATGAGAGGGATGAGGATGCTCTGGCAGAAAATACCTGTCATTGTGTGTGTGGCATGTGTGCTTTGTGCCTGCGTGTGGGTGTGCTTTGCCGTGAAGCAGGTATGTGCTGTACCTTACCGCGTGTTCTCACTGTGGGTGCGTTGCTGCTAGTATGTGCTGAGGAACGTGTTGAGACCCAGGCTGTGAGTGGGGTTGTGTGGGAGCGTGTTTTGGCACTACGTGCTGTAGGAGGGTAGCAGCTCTCCAGTGTTGGTGCATGATGGGTAGCAGCCCTCTCAGTTGCCTCAGGGCTGGCTTAGAAAGCAGGAAGTAGAGTGGCGGGTTCCAGCAAGGTGCCAGACAAATCAGAAGAATGGCAGACAGCGAGGTCACCTCCCACAGCAGAGACACCTCCGTACTTGACGCCGGCGACGGGGCGATGGAGCTGGAGGCAGGGCTTGCGGGCGAGCTGACAGAATTGAGCGATGGCGATAAAACATTGACGAACTCCAGCACGTAATAAGGCAGCCAGCTGATGGCGAACACCAGCGTGGAGCCGATGAGAAGGGCCGTGGCTTTTTTATTGCGGTGGTCTGCGGCTAGAGTGCCCCGGCAGCGGTACAGGTGTGTGATGATGAGCCCACAATGCAGGGCGATGCACATTAGAGGAGCCACGTAATACACCAGAAATGCAGGAACGAGGAAGCCCAGCCAGTGACCGCGGCCCACTGACCACGTGCAGCCACTGTCAAATTGGATGTATGTGACTTTAGGTAGGGCCATGGCGATGGAAACCAGCCAGATAACAGCAACGGTGCCAGCTCTGTGGGACAAACAGAGAGACAGATACAGAGAATTCAATATATTTTATGCCTCTTTATATTCCTGATGGCATTACCATAGTGCTTTGATATAGTGGCATTACAGTGTGAATTACAATACAAAAATGTACTACTGTGGTATTTTAAAGGTGTAACACCACGGTAGTCTTGATTAATATATAAGGGTTTTTTCTCTGTCTCGGCATGAATTTTAATTCCGTGCCCTAATGAAAAATAAATATATGCAAAATACATTTATTTTGTGCTAAGTATACTACAAATACATTTACTATTTATGTACTTCATGAAAATACCTTCCAATAGTACTTTTAGTAAACTAAACTGGTATACATAAAGTCTGCTAAATTGGAACAACTAATTTTGTACTTAATGCACTTTAATTGTGCGGAAGTTGTGCTGAAGTCCAACTATATTTGATTGTGCTAAAGTGGACCTATTGCAAGAATACTTTAGGTACACTTTAAATATCTTACATTCAAGACAGATATTATTCAAAGATTATACAATCTTCATCAATCGTGACATTAAAACACATTTTAGGCTTAATAGTAAGAAATGTGCACTGTGTGCAAGTAATACTCGAAAATAAAGTTTAATTATAATTTGGTATATCAAGAAGTATCAAGCGATATGTCAGTAAATATGTTAATAGATTTAAACTATACATAGTATAAAATAAATATATTTTAAATATGTTCTTTACTAGGGTGGCACATTTCAAAGTATCATAGTATTTTAATCTGAGAAATACACTGTAAGTTACCATGGTACAGCCATAGGAGTTTAATGTTATTCAAAGGAAATTTGTCATTATACCATAGTAAAATCATTGTGATGTTAAAAGTCATGGCAATACACGTTTTTATATAACTGTATAATGTATTTTTTGCATGGCAGTTTAGTAAAACATTTTTAAATATGGCGGAGGTACCGCAATCATTCTCAAAAAGTACTTTTATTTAAATAAATATGATTTTCATTTCATAACGATTATCATCTTTTTACTCAGTCTCAGCTTCTTGAACCGTTTATTTTTTCAGCGGAAGCGCGTTCTCCTGCTTTAATTTTTTTCTCAGCGGTTGCAAAATAAGTAATTATTTACAAAAATAAGTCATATTTACCTGAGTTTTCAGCTCGAATTGAATGCGAGAAGGAAATAAAGTTCTTACACTTCGAAATAACTATAAAAACATGGTTTTTCTAGAGCGACCTGGGCATTTCGATTCATGAACAAATAACTCTTACGAGTCGATACTTTTAGTGAATCAAAAACAGCGTATGTAAAGACTCTTACGAGCCGGTCCTTTTAATGAATCGTTCATAAAGACCCAGATGATATCATTTGAATCGAGTGTGATGAATCCTTCACTGAATAAACTTCACTGAATCAATCACGCCTGCGTTTCCCAAAAGCATCATAAACTACTTAGATTGCAGAAACCATTAGCACCAGTGGTCTTTATCTGTTTACGATGCTTTTGGGAAATGCAGCCCAGCGTGGTTAGTGAATCAACATCAAGTTATATTTTTTTAACAGTGATGGAATATTTTAAAGAAGTAGACAGTAGAGAATTGAACTGAGATATAGTGAATCTAAAAATCTGTACGTCTGATCAATACCATATTATTGTACCATGCTATGTATTTCAAGGTACTTTAAAAAAAATACAGTTATTTTCCATCACTGTAGCATGACACTTAATAGTTTTTATCTAAAGAAAACATAACAGATATAAAAGGTTTACCCATTTCTTTCACAAATATAACTTTTTCTCCTTTTTACAACTGCCTTTCTTTTGCTCTTTCAGATACTCACACCTGCGCAGGGGTGGCGGGAGGCCGTGTCGAGGGAGCCACTATTCGATAACGCAGCACAGAGAGGGCAGCCAGGCTGAAGATGTCCACTCCAGCGGTCAGGGAAGTCATGAAGCTCAACAACACACAAACACCTCCTCCCAGCTGCCAGTTCTGAGAGCTAGCGCTCAGTAGCACGCAGGGCAGGGTGAGTAGAGCGCACAGATCGGCAAAACTCAGGTTTAACAGAAGGACCGAACTGGGCTTTGAACGACGCCGTGGGTTACGCATCAACACCAACCACATGAGCAAATGACCTCCGACCCCTACCAGCAATGAGAGAATGCTGACCAGAGGCAGCACCAGAGAAAAGGAGATGGTGGTGTTGGTGGACACCGTGTTGAAGAGTAGGTTTACAATGGCAGGCATGATGGACTGTGTAGAAATCAGCTGATATCTGGGAAAGAAGAGAAAATATAAAGTTGATGTCGAAAGTTTACATACACCTTGCATAGTCTGCAAAATGTTCAGTATTTTACCAAAATAAGAGGGATCATACAAAATGCATATTATTTTTTATTTAGTATTGACCTGAATAGGACATTTCACAAAAAAGACGTTTACATATAGTCCACAAGAGAAAATAATAGTTTAATTTATAAAAATGACCCCGTTCAATAGTTTACACACCCTTGATTCTTAATACTGTGTTGTTAGCTGAATTTTTTGTTTAGTGATAGTTGTTCATGAGTCCCTTGTTTGTCCTGAACAGTTAAACTGCCTGCTGTTCTTCAGAAAAATCCTTCAGATCCCACAGTTTCTTTGGTTTTCAGCATTTTTGTGTATTTGAACCCTTTCCAACAATGACTGTATGATTTTGAGATCCATCTTTTCACATTTAGGACAACTGAGGGACTCATATGCAACTATTACAGAAGGTTCAAACACTCACTGATGCTTCAGAAGGAAACATGATGCATTGAGAGCCGGGGGTGTAAACTTTTGAACAGAATGAAGATGTGTACATTTTTCTTATTTTGCTTAAATATCATATTTTTTATTTAGTACTGACCTTCAAATGCTACAGAAGATACATGTCTCCCAGATAACAAAATAAGTTAAATTTACCCTGATCTTCAAATTCAGAAAGTGTAATGCAAATATAATGCAAATCAGCCTCACATATCACACATCTAAGTAAAAACAATGAGGGAAACTTTGTAATAATACGCTTAGCAGTTACCTTAACTTACACTTTTCAACAAAAAACCATCTCACGGAACATGGAGCAATGAGAAGACAAGATAACCAGACCAATAAAATGTGCAAACAAGCAAAATACACCCATTAAATATGTGATATACATCCTAGCACAGACATTTGCAATTACACTGACCAATTACTCACCGAGGCAGTGACAGGAACATATTCCAAGCACAATTTAAAGCCCATGTTTCAACCTCCCCAACAGAACATCTATACAGCTATTAAACCTTGATGAACTTACAGAGATCATTAAGAAACCTTCTAGTTAAAAAAAAATCTATCCTTCAGCAATGATAAAAAACAGCTAAAATGAAGTAAAAACTGTATTTCATATCCTGACAGTGGAATATGAATCTTATAATAAATACTTATCTGATTCCAACCCTGTAACTGTACTGCAATTCTTTAGAAATATAAGTGAAATTCTGTTAGCTCTATTCTATTATATTCTATTCGATGTAGCATTTGGTATAGACAGGTAGACACATATGTACACATACACATAGATAGACAGATAGACAGATAGATAGATAGATAGATAGATAGATAGATAGATAGATAGATAGATAGATAGATAGATCTAAATGTAATTGTCCAAAGTCCTTGTCAAAAAGTCAGAAAACAAGCTACAAAGGGCTGACAAAGCTGTAGGAGAAGAGACATGACACACAGCACTGAACACTGGAGAGAAAAAAAAAGTTACTTGATCAGGCATCAGTCTGGCAGTCTGTGGGCTCACTTCTGCTCATCTGCTCTGAGGCACAGCATCCCCTAATGCAGCCACCCCCTTGATACACACAGTCCAGCCCTCCACACACACACACACACACACACACACACACACACACACTAGAGAGAGAATAGAAAAGGGGGACCCACCTGTGTCCACATCTGACTCACTTTATTCATCCTCACACACACACACACACCTGAAATTCTAATCTGCCTCATTAGTATATAACAACATTCATGTGCTGTTAAGGAGACTTTCAGCGGAAAGAAACCAATTACGAGGCAGCGCTGAAAGGGCTGAGAGAGTGAAACAGGGAGCTAATTTACATCTATAAATACTTCATGATGCTCCTCGGCCTCTTTCTAACACCAAAACGCCACACACACAAACACAAAAATGAAGAATACGAACACACTCTCCTACACACTCTGACAGACTCATAATTATGAAGTAAAACTGAGAAAATGTGTGATAAGTCAGTAAAGTTTCGTGATTAGTTGGGAAAGTTTTTAGGCATAAGAGACATGAATTGTTTACCTCTTTCTTGTCTAATAAACTTAAATCAGCTTGTAAAAGCTGATTACTGTAGGAATCTTCCGGTGTTTACTGGTTTCTTGTGATTGCAGCCATCTGCTTGGGTTACTCACTTTTTTCACTGTTCAACTTGAAGCACTTGAGTGTGTGTCAGAGTGTGTGAAAGTTACGAGAAAGAATTTGTGATTTTTAACTAGGGTAGTAGATTTGCACTTACAGTACACAACAGTACCATGGTATTATAATGTTTGACGTGACATGCTATTCTGTTGAATACTCTGGAGTTACATGCTAGCTATATTTAATGTGATATCTATTAGGTGACCAGATTTCTAAAATGAAAACCAGGAACATTTTCTAGCACAGTGGTCAAAATATCACTGAAATCTCACTTGTGATTATTTGACCATCAGCAAAACAGCTTATGAATAGTCATGTAATGGGATTTACCTCAGAAAAGGCAGCCATAATGAGCTTTGCAGCCCGCTTTTAACCAATAGTGTGTTTTCACAACATCAAACGGCCATATTGGCAGCACTGCACGTAAACAATGCCACTGAACCGAACAGAACTCGCACATTTTGCTGATTATTGCTGCTGAAAATGGTCAATTATTGTCATGTTTTAAGCTGTACTAATCGGTCAGACCAGGAAAAATGTTTGGAGTACTATACCCTGGTGAAAAAAACAGCATATGCTGGTAACTATGTTTTGATGCTGGGATGCTGGTTACATATGTTTTGGTGCTGGTTTAAGCTGGTCCTTTACTGGTCCTTAGCTGGTTTATGCTGGTCCTTTGCTGATTTATGCTGGTCCTTGACCAGCAACATGACCAGCATAAACCAGCAAAGGACCAGCATAAACCAGCAAAGGACCAGTATAAACCAGCTAAGGACCAGCTTAAACCAGCATCAAAACATACCTACCAGCATATGCTGTTTTTTCACCAGGGTAGACTGCCAAAAGTTATAACAAATCAAGAAGAAGAGTGCAAAAAAACGTCTGAGGAACAAAAGGCATTTGTGGTTGGCCAAAATAAACCAGGATGGCAGGTGAAATAATAGGCTAATATCTTAATTAGTACTGCTCGTATGTATCTTTACCACTTATTAATTTTAGTTTGTCAAAATATCCACCTCTATATGATTTAGCAGCTTCCATGTTTTTTTTTTTCCATGGTTTAAACAGCACAAATTAGCAGAACAACGGATTCAGTAGTACATTAACTGCGCAATCCATGCTGTTGTTTACATCTGAGTATCTCAAAAATGGTCGCGCATCCGCGCAACTGACCAAATCATAAGTGCAAACCTTCTTTTGCCCATTATTCGTTAAGTCCATCTGAAACCGAACTTTTAAAGTTCATATGAACTTGCTTACCACCACAGTACTTTTTGTAAAGAATGGCAGCCAGATGAGCGTGTTGTGTAATGCTTTAATGAATGTGATTAACAGATAATAAATGTGTATATTTGGTCTGCACACAGCCCTTTGTTCCCTAAGTGAGTTTTATCATTTATGCAGCTGCCTTTAACGTCATGTCACTTCATTTACAGCCTCCCCCACTGCTGGTGTGAGTGTGTGTGTGGGTGTAGGTGTGTGTTTGTATTAGAAAGGCCATTAATGAAATGATTTATGTATGTTCCTACAATCCCCTGTGTCTTTTGCATGATTGTGTGAACGTGTGTGTTTTGCTAATGCATGTTAGACATAATCATGTAATGACTTATAATTGTCACTCTTACATTTTAAACATAAGACAAATTGCTTCTTTGAGCTGTGATGTATTTTTTTCCCATAGCAATCCAAACAGGTGTGAATATCAGTTTGTGTGATGATGTGACAGAAGTTTAGAGCATGTCATAAACAGATGTTGTGCTTTGGTTTATATATATATATTTGGAAATGTAATATTGAGAGGGTTTTTTTTCCTGATATACATGGTGTGTTACTGTATTACACTGCCATTTTCATGCAGCATCTAGATAACAGAGCATCAGTCTCTAACAATTGATCTGGCCTTTTATTGTAAATGTAGTATTTTCTCTGTACCTAGGACCAATCCATATAACTATGCAACAATACAATATGCAATCATGAGTCTTTTCATATAGAAAAAAAGCTTGTTAAAGTTCCTTTGCCTGCCTATTAGAAATAAAATCACAGATCAGATCTCAATTATTTCTCCTAGACAGCAAATTGATATTTCTGCAAGAGTTCCTGCTACACAGAATTTTTTATTAACAAAAAGATCTTTGAAATCTCATGTGCTTCAGAGACCTAAACAATGTCTTAAACTGTGCTTGGATAAATGACCAACGTCTGCAGCACATGCACATCTGCAAGATGTCTGTTAAAGATCATTTGAACCGCAAAGCATCTGCTGTGTACAAACATCTGACAGACGTCTGTAAGAAGTCAGTGTTACATCAATTCTAAATCAGAAAACATCTTGAAGACATCTAATAGACATCTATTTGACATCTGATAGGAAACATCCTATAGACCTCTTGCAGATGAGAAAGCACTCTAAAAAATACGTCTTCCAGATGTAAATGCAGGCGTCAAAAAGACGTCTCCGTGATGTATGTGTGCTATCAGGGACTGATATCCAAATATGAACTCAAACATTTCTCAACAAATTCTTTGAAGAGCTATCCCAGATAGCATACGTACATCTGTAAGATGTCTGTTAAAGATCACTTGATCTGAAAAGCATCTGCTGTGTACAAACATCTGACAGACGTCTGTAAGATGTCCGTTTTACATACATTCTAAATCATAAACATCTTAAAGACATCTAATAGATGTCTATTTGACATCTGATAGGAAATGTGAGCAAACACTCTAAAAAAAAAAAAAAAACATCTTCCAGATGTAAATGCTGACGTCAACTAGACGTCTTTGTGATGTATGTGTGCTGCTTACTGTATGTCAACAATTGTCTGATTTGCTTGTTTTTCTTAAGAGATTTTAGACAAAATGTTGATACCCTGATAGCACATGTACATCTCGGAGACATCTATTGGACGTCTGCATTTACACCTGGAAGACGTATTTTATAGATTGTTTGCTCATCTGCAATACGTCTTTAGGACGTTTTCTATCAGATGTCAAATAGACGTCTATTAGATGTCTTTAAGATGTTTATGATTTAGAATGCATGTAAAAGTTACATCTTACAGACGTCTGTCAGATGTTTGTACACAGCAGATGCTTTCTAGATCAAGTGATCTTTAACAGACGTACGTGTGATATCTGGGAAGTGAGAACAGTATTGAGTCCCCTGTTAATGAAGAAGCCACCTCTGAGCTATTAAAAAAGTTTGCTTTGGGTGGACTGAAAGTTTGGTTGTGATGCTAATGCCATTCAGTCAACAGTCAAACAAGTCTTGAAATATATATACTATACTAGGCCTAAATGTCAAGATACTGACAGATTGGTTGTACATTATCCAATTCAATACACATCTACAAGTAAATGCAGATGAAATAATATCTCAGTTGAAATTATTTGATAATGTGAGGCCACAGAGTGAGAATTAACAAGCACATTGAGAATGATTGCCAGGAACAATGGTCTAATATACAATTTGGAGCTCATTATATTAAAATATTTGCCTATAGAATGCAACAGCTGACCAATCCGAATCAAATATTCCAGAGAGAATAAACTATTCATAATTGCAATTGATCGTGATTTCTAACTTGAAAGTTACCTTCAAAGAGGTAATTTAGTGGAATAAAAAGCCTGATGCTGTGGAATAAATAGACTATTCTCTTTAGAGAGAGATTCTCACAGACATTTAAGCAGCAGTCACAAGCAATAAATTTCTTAATCTCTGTTTGAAAATTGCTGTTCCGTAGCAAGGAGATGTTTGCTTGGATTTGGGCCTCTACTGCCCTCCTGTGTCATTAAAAGGCAATAAGAGACACGTTATGAGAAGTAGCATCTGGTATCCACTTCTGTTTACTTTCCTTGACGGAAAAACCGCTTTGAAATGTCAAACGACACAATTGTGTTAGTAATTAATCCATATACTGTATAATACTTTTCATAAATTCACTTAATTCAAAGATGATTTTAGCCAGTTTCCGTGTTTCAGATATAACAAAACGCTCCATAGTTTAACTTTGTAATGATACTATGTTAATGCTAATACCATACGTTATTTCTGAAGGATCATGACACTGACGACAGAAACAAATCACGTTTTAAAATACGTTAAAATTGTATTAATACTTAACAATATTTACTGTTTGAAAAACCATAAGAGGCGTTCCAAAAACATTAACGTAAATATAAAGACTATTCCAGATAGCACAGGTACGTCTGTAAGATGTCTTGATCTGGAAAGCATCTGCTGGTACAAACATGTGACAGACGTCTTTCAGATGTAAGTTTTACATACACTGTAAATCATAAACGTCTGTTTGATATCTGATGGGAAACATCCTATAGACGTATTGCAGACCAGCAAACAATCTAAAAAATACGTCTTGCAGATGTAAATGCAGACGTCAAATAGACGTCTACTTGATGTACATGTGCTATCAGGGATGGTGTTTAACATATACCTTGTAATACCATGACATTCTTTGAAGTAAGCTACTCTGGAGTACTACGCAAATCTAATGGTATTACCATGGTGTTTTTGACACTTTACCCTGCTAGTACAATGGTTTTGGACTTACTATCTTGGAGTATTATGTAAATAAGTAATATGGAAATCATACCAGGGCCTATAACAAAATGACATTGTGCTACTTTCTGTCTAGTAAAGGCTATTCACTGATTTAAAAATAAGAGAACAACAGCAAATGTAATATTCAGTTTTTATTCATTCAATCACATTTAGTAGAAAATAAAGCTCATTTAGGGCCAGCAAACTCTTAAACATTTATCCATTTGCATAAACAATGCCTGATTAAGACAACAGTAATACTGCTAATGATACTGATCGAGTAGACAGAAAATGATAAGAATAAGTTAGTCGCACACTACAAAACTTCACGTGGGTAATGTCGGACATGGGGCGGGGGGATACATCCACCGAACCGAACGAGAATTCAAGCGATGATTAGTGCAAATATTGGTTCTGTTTATATATTATACTTTACAAAATATCATTCTATGGTTTTAAAGTTTTAAAGATAAATAGCAAAAAGTTCCTTTATGTCAAAGATTGTCAAAAGACTCAGAGGGAGAGAGACGGAGAGAGAGTGAAACAAAGGAATCGTAGTTAAGAACGGTGGTTAAGTAAAAGCAGGAGGGGAAGCAAAACAACTCACTTGAGTAAGCAAGAATATGCTGAATATGTGTGTGTGAAATGACTGAGCCAAAAGCAAGAGTCTTTATGAATTCATCAAGGTGCAAATTCATCTGCTGATCATATCTCTCCCTCTCTCTCCTCTCAGCATCACAATGACCCTCTGTTTTCACAGAGCTTTGGCTCAAATGGTTGTCATGATGCTTCAGTGTTGCTTGGCTCCGAACTCTGATGACCTGCAGAGATAAACAGAGGAATAGAGAGAGAGAGAAAGAAGTGAATGATGGTCTACTTACGTTACCCGTTTACTAATCTGGCTTTGTTAAAGGTCAGCTCAGAGCCATCTGTCTGTGGACACACAAACATGGACAGGTGCACGCTCGCTTGCTCGCACACTCACGATACATTTACATGTAATACGGGAAAGATTTCCTCTAATTACTGGAGCACTTTCCAGTCAGGCTATCCAATAAAACCGTTGGATGCTTCCAAGAAGCACATACACACACACACACACAAAACAGCACAGTACCGGGGAAATCCAAGGATTTATTTCGTTTCGGAGGGAGTCTAGGTTTTTTCACGGGGGGTTTGCGATCTGAGGATCTCTCCAGATCACTGCGGGTATCCTGCTCCATCCCTAGGGGGTAAATACAGGGGGCACACAGAGGGAGGGATGGGATCACACAAGTAAGGATGAGTTGATGAAAGCATGCTAGAGCGGTAGATGGTGAATGTGGACACTCCTCGCATGCTAAAAAGGGATTCGAAGTTTGTACCTGTGTCACACGAGTTTGCTTTCCTGTTTCGATGGGGCTTCATGGGACCTCCAGGGCTGCTTTTGATTTCATCACCTGAGCAAAAATAAACATTTGTTCTCTGTATCGAGATTAAGTCAGAAAAAATTTGAAAAAAAGGATTTTACAACACCAGTCAAAAGTTTTTGATTTTTAATCTTTTGTAAAGAAGTCTCTTCTGCTCACCAAGACTACATTTATTTGATCCAAAATACAGCAAAAACAGTAATATTTTGAAATATTTTTACTATTTAAAATAACTGTTTGAATATATTTTAAAATGTAATTTATTCCTGTGATTTCAAAGCTGAATTTTTAGCATCATTACTCCAGTCAAATGATCCTTCAGAAATCATTGTAATATTCTGATGTGCTGCTCAAAAAACATTTATTACTATTACTATCATGTTGAAAACAGCAGAAGTGGATTTTTTTTTTAGGTTTCAGAATTTTCAGAATTTCTTTTCCAGAAAAACAAACAAACAAAATATATATTATACTAACTCCAAGCTTTTGAATGGTATAGTGTATAATGTTACAAAAGCATTTTTATTTTATTTTGGTGCATTTTATTAAATGCCGATCTTTGGATCTTTCTATTTATCAAAGACTCCAGAAAAAAATGTACTGTTTTAAGTATTTATAATAATAATAATAATAATAATAATAATAATAATAATAATAATAATAATAATAAGCATAATAAAAGCATGTTAGAATGATTTCTGAAAGATCATGTGACACTGAATGAGAAGACTAAATTTGACCCCAGGAATAAATTACATTTTAAAATATATTCAAATAGAAATTTTAAATGCCAAAAATATTTCACAATATTACTGCTTTTGCTGTATTTTGGATCAAATAAATGCAGACTTGGTGAGCAGAAGAAAATTCTTTAAAAAACATTAAAAATCTTACTGTTCAAAAACTTTTGACTGGTATTTGTTAAGAGCTGTAAAAGTTCTTAAAATATTAATTTACAATCTATATATTTAAAGAGATAGTTCACCAAAACTTAAAATTCTGTCATTAACTACTCACCCTCATGTTGTTTCGGACTCGTAAGGCCTTTGGAACACAAATTAAGATATTTTTGATGAAATCCGAGCTTTCTGACCCTGCATAGACAGCGACGCAACTACCACGTTCAAGACCCATAAAGGTAGTAAGGACATTGTTAAAATAGTCCATGTGACATCACTGGTTCAACTTTAATTTTATGAAGCTACAAAAATACTTTAAGGGGAAAAAGAAAACAAAAACAATAACTTTATTCAACAATTTCTTCTCTTCCACATCAGTCTACCTCGACGCATGCGCAGCAAAAGGCTGACACAGAGAAGAAGAAATTGTTGAATAAAGGTTTTTTTTTTTTTTTGCGCATAAAAAGTATTCTCGTAGCTTCATAAAATTATCTTTAGTTGCATTGCTGTTTATGCAGGGTCAGAAAGTTCCCGGATTTCACCAAAAATATCTTAATTTGAGTTCTGAAGATGAGTCTTACAGGTTGGAAACGATATGAGGGTAAGTAATTATTGACAGAATCTTCATTTTGAAGTGAACTATCCCTTTAATATTATAATTAATATAGATTATACAGACTAGACTATATATATATATATTACCTTGAAGCAAAGCAGAATCTACTGAAGCAGAATGAAACACCGGCTTAGCTGAGGTGGGCGGAGCAGCTGGTGGCTGATTCTCATCGGCCACATCATGCGGCGAGGAGCCAATGGGAGACGTGTGAGGTGAATAATAACATGGCTGAAAAGAATTAGATAATCATTAGCTGTTTTAATGACACATCTTTGCTATGAGAAGACACTCCCGTTCACAATCACTAACATTTTAAGTCAAACATACAAAGATACTACAACCCAAACACCTTTTCAGGAATGGGTGGAGTCTGTCCTTCTGGTTTTTGGTCTTTTTGGTCTTCTCCATATCTCCTGTCATCTTTTTCCTCATCCTTCTCTCTCAGTTCTCCAGAATCTTCAGTAGATTTATCTAGGGACAGCAAAAAACAACCATAACCATTTCTGTTGACTTACTGTGAGAAATGCTTATTGAAAGCAGTTAAGAGAAATAAAAATATCACTAAAACAAAAGCCAAAAGTCAACTAATGACAGAATATGCAGTACCAGAGCTCTCCTCCAGATGGCGTTGTCGTGTTTTGGCTAAGCTCGGCTTGGCACTCTGAGGCGGCGGCTCGGGTCTTTTTCTGGTTTCCAGCAGCTGAGGGTCCATCAAACTGTCCGTTTTTTTCTGGCTGTCTGACTGTGATTCCTGTCTTCCTGATTCTGACTGTCTATCTATAGATGGCGTGTGCCCTTTAGCAACGATATCTGAGTGCCGGTCCATCTCATGCTCTCCGTATCCAATCTCTTCTGATGAGCCGAACACCTCACTATAATCAGGCGACTGCAGGGAACAGAGAGGCAGAGTGTGAGAGACTGTGGTAAACATGTCATTATGCTTATTAAATTCCGAATATAATTTGTTTTCGAATCGATCAAAAACAAGTGATGCTAACATGATATTACTTACTAATGAAAACAATTCCTTCCCATGTTTGTTCTCAAAATTACCTGCACCATTTTGTGAATGAATAAATAAATATCACATAGTCTGTGCAGCAGCGTTGGCCTAATTTCAATTTAAGAACTGGCACTGCTTCAGCTTGTGATGTAGAACCTGAACTGACGTGGAATCTCAACACACAATGTTGAATTGGAATTAGAACGACAAGCAGAGGAATTTACTGGATTGTAACTGAACAGTCACACAAAAGTTCTCTCACTAGTCAGAAATAATACATAATTTTTACTACTTATGCCGTTACCCTGGTACACCTTAAATTAGACAAATATTTTTTAAAGAATTCTATATTGTCAGAATAACCACAGCTGTGTCTATGCAAGGTCAGAGCTCTCAGATTTCATCAAAAATATCTTAATTCTGTGAAGATGAACGAAGGTCTTCCGGGTTTGGAACGACATGAGTAAACTATCCCTTTCAACTGTATTTCAAGAACTGAACTGGAATGTAAATTACATCATGTGCTGAACTTTACCTGTCTCTGTGAGAAGCAGGAGGGGCTAATTCCCATCATTCCCGGTAGGGGTATACCCTGAACGGACCGTCCTGACAGCTGAGGGGTCCTCTGAACACCCGGCCCTACAAGCCTCCCATTGGTGCCCTCAGTGCCTAGGTCTAACCTCCCACGATCCTTTGGGTGTTGAATCAAGGAGTACACATTCTCAGTGGCAATACTGAAAGAGCATCAGATGAAAGGAAAATCAGATTAAAGGTTTGGTTTATGGTGTCTGACTTATAAGGTATACGCTATATAATTATTTAATTTTAGTATATACACTACCAATCAAAAGAATTTTTTTTAAAGAAATGAATACTTTTAATCAGAAAAGACACATTAAATTGATCAAAAGTGACAGTAAAGATATTTGTATTACAAAAAATGTCTAATTCCAAAAAATGCTGTTTTTTTAAACTTTCTACTTATCAAAGAGTCCTGCAAAAGTCATGTTTTTACAGAAATATTAAGCTTTTTTTTTACATTGATAATAAAAAATGTTTCTTGAGCATGAAATCAGCATATAAGAATGATTTCTGAAGGATCATGTGACACTGGAGACTGGACAGTTTACATACACCTTGTAGAATCTGCAAAATGTTCATTATTATAAAAGAGGGATCATACAGAATTCATGTTATTGTTTATTTAGTACTGACCTGAATAAGATAATTTTAAATAAAATACATTTACATATAGTTCATAAGAGAAAGTAATAGTTGAATTTATAAAAATGACCCTGTTCAAATGTTTACATACACTTGATTCTTAATACTTTGTTGTTACCTGAATAATGTTTTTTTTTTTTTTTTTGGTGATAGTTGTTCATGAGTCCCTTGTTTGTCCTTAAGAGTTATACTGACCGCTGTTCTTAAAAAAATTCCTTCAGGTCGCACAAATTATTTTTTCAGCATGTTTTTTTCAGCATTTTTGTGTATTTGAACCCTTTCCAACAAGGACAACTGAGCGATTCACATGCAACTATTACAGAAGGTTCAAACACTCAGTGATGCTTCAGAAGGAAACACAACGCATTAAGAGCCGGGGGTGTAAACCTTTGAACAGAACGAAGATCTGAACATTTTTCCTATTTTACCTAAATACCATATTTTTTTTCATTTAGTGCTGCCCTTCAGAAGCTACAGAAGATACTTACATGTTTCCCAGAAGACAAAATAAGTTAAATTTACTCTGATCTTCAAATTCGAAAAGTTTCAAACTCTTAATGCATCGTGTTTCCTTCTGAAGCATCAGTGAGCGTTTGAACCTTATGTAATAGTTGCTGAAAAACCAAAGAATTTGTGGGACCTGAAGGATTTTTCTGAAGAACAGCACGTTCAGGACAAAAAAGGCACTCATGAACAACTATCACTAAACAAAAAAACACAGTTGTGGATCATTCAGGTAACAACACAGTATTAAGAATCAAGCAGGTGTAAACATTTGAATTCAACTATTATTTTCTCTTGTGTACTATACGTAAATGTCTTTTATGTGAAATATCTTATTCAAGTCAGTACTGAATAAAAAACAACATGCATTTTGTATGATCCCTCTTATTCTGCTAAAACAATTAACATTTTGCAGATTCCACAAGGTGTATGTAAACTTGCTTTATCTGTAGCTGCTGAAAATTCAGCTTTGCTGATTTATTCAGGAATAAATTGTAATTTTTTATTTTAAGATGTAATAACATTTTTGAACGGTAGTGTACTATAAATGCTTATATATTAAAATACATATGACCCACTTAGTGCGACATTCCTCCCCACAGGCCCCGCCCCTTCCTGTAGAGTCTGACTCCTGATATGATATGGTAGAGTTTCGGTTCTTTCTGAATCCAGAGAAGATTGACAGCACACTGCGTCTTTTCTTCCGCCTCAGAGCCTGAGCGTGATGGTGGGATGACAGCTGACTGCAGGACAGAAAGTCAGGGTGTCAGAGATAAGATAACGTCCGCATTTTTAGCATGCCCATATGCCTTCAACCTTTAAAAAGTGAGCAAATATGACACCTTCATTGTTAGACTTCATTACTACACAGAAGTGTTCAGTACTGAAGCACCTGTCTGGTAAAACTCTCTTGGTGTAGAAGTCAGGCAGTCCATCATCCAACAGAGATACTCCACCATTCTCCGAGCAGTGCTACAGGACGACAAGAGAAATAATGATGATGATGATGATGTGTGCTTTTGAGGACTGCGACTGGAGTAGATCATCTCTCTAAATTTGTGTTAGTGGATGCTGCTGTCATGGTACTGCTTCTTACCATCTGGGATTTGTTCATCTGTATTATGTCAACGCATTAATTTGATCAACAGACATTACAAAGACACGGCTTGCAGGCACTTAGACTGATCAGAAGTGATTGAAAAGGAAAGAGCCTTTAATGTTGATGTTTTAATTCTGGAGACCCTGCAGAAAACATCTGGACCTGTGTTTAGACTGATTTCTTAAACAATCATGCTAACAAGAGAACGTGATTAAAATCACCCCCCTCCTTCTCTTGTTAACGGCTTGAATGGTTGTCGATTAATCGGCTTTTATTTCATATTTTGTGTATTTCTGAAGAATAAATCCTGTAGCATTTTTAAATCAGTGCAGTTTTGACTTAACCGACAACAAATCGTGTTTAATTGAAGAATTCTCAAAGAAATATCACACTGCCATCAGTCCTGAAGCAAATCAGAGAAGTCACTGTTACTATGGAAACGAGAATCGTGGGAAAACACAGTGACTGCCCACTCTCATTAAAATAATAATTGGCCTCAATCAACTTATATTTGCATATTTTTGAACACATGTGACCCTGGATCACAAAACCAGTCGTAAGTAGTACAGGTATATTTATAGCAAAAGCCAACAATACATTGTATTCAAAATTATCAAAATTATCATTTTTTTATGCCCAAAATCATTAGGATGATAAGTAAAGATGATGTTCCACATATTTTGTAAATTGCTTACCATAAATATCTCAAAACTTAATTTTTGATTTGTAATATGCATTGTTGAACATTAGGACAACTTTAATGGCAATATTTAGATTTTTTTGCACCCTCAGATTCCAGATTTTCAAATATCAATGCAGTGTTAATTTCGTCAACGAAGACGACGACGGAAAATATTCATTAACGAACATTTTTTCAGTGACCAAGACGAGACGTTGACGAGCTAAAACTAATATCTGATGATAAAATCTATGACGAAATTTATGCCGCGTCTTCGTTAACAAGAAGAGACGGGACTACAATGTTATTTGAGGACTATAGGACATTCACAGTACATCCTATAGTCTAAGTTAACTGTCTCGTCTTTCAAAATGTGCAAAATGTGCACAGCTCTGCAGAGTTTAGCTCCAACCAGCTCCAACTCACACCTGATTGGAGTTTCTAGTAATCCTGAAGACCTTGATTAGCTGGATCAGGTGTGTTTGATTAGGGTTGGAGCGAAAATGTGCAGAGCTGTGGCCCTCCAGGAATTGAGTTTGAGACCACTGCTATTAAGCATTTTCGTCTCAGGATAAAGACTAAGTCTAAATCAAAAATGCCTGTCAAAATTAACACTGCATCAATGGAAAGCTTAACTTTCGGATGATGTACACATCTCAGTTTTAAATAATTGACCCTTATGACTGGTTTTGAGGTCACATGTGTGACCATGGACCACAAAACCAGTCATAAGGGTAAATTTTTCGAAATTGAGCTTTATACATCATCAGAAAGCTGAATAAACAAGCTTTCCATTGATGTATGGTTTGTTAGGATAGGACAATATTTGGCCAAGATACAACTATTTGAACATATGGAATCTAAGGGTGGAAAAAAATCAAAATATTGAGAAAATCACCCTTAATGTTGTCCACGTGAAGCTCTTACTAATGCATATTACTAATCAAAAATCAAGTTTTGATTACTAAATATCTTCATGGAACATGATCTTTACTTAATTTCCTAATGATTTTTGGCATAAAAAAAATCAATAATTTTGACCCATATAATGTATTTTTGGCTATTACTACAAATATACCCCAGCGACTTATGACTGGTTTTGAAGTCACATATATGGAATATATTTGAATAATAAACTTCCAATATATGGTATTGTACACTTACAGTTATATAGTTATAATTATTTTTAAAAATGCATGAATTACATTACCGATTCAATACTGTAAGATGAATAGAAATAGATTTGGCTACTTTTTAAAAGAAGAAAACATGATTAAAAGTTTGTTTTTCTCTCTCTCTCTCTCTTTACGAATCCAGAACTGCTTCATTCACCAGTCAAATGAATAATAGAAGCTACAAGAAGACTGCTGGGGATACAAGCGATTCAGCGACAACATGATAAGGGATGTCTCTGGAGTCGCAAACCTAAACACGACTTTTTCTGCAGCTGATTTAATTATAGGTAAAATAAGAGACTTCAGTTTGATGAGATTGTGTTTTCCCAGTAGACACCAAGGCCTCAGTAAAAGACTCGTTGCCAAGTGTATCTATTAAACTGAATTAAATATATGATGAATATGTGGTTAATATAAGACCTGAGGGCAAGAACACAATATGAGGCAATCTTGAAATGGTTGAAGTGTATTAAAGGGATAGTTCACCCAAAAATGAAAATTCTGTCATTAATTACTCACCCTCATGTCGTTCCAAACCTGTAAGACCTTTGTACATCTTCGGAACTCTCGTGAATGGCAGAGAGAATGATACGGAAGTAAAGAAATGTTGAATAAAGTTGTTATTTTTGTTTTCTTTGCACACAAAAAGTATTCTCGTAGCTTTAGGGTTGAAGCACTGATGTCACATGGACTATTTTAACGATGTCCTTACTACCTTTTTAGACCTTGAACGTGTCAGTTGCGTTGATGTCTATGCAGGGTCAGAGGGTCACATAAGGGTGAGTAATTAATGACAGAATTTTCATTTTTGGTTGAACTATCTCTTTAAGTCATTTTGTGACATTAACCTCATTTTTATTTACCTTATTTTAATAGTATAAATGCTATATAAATCTAAAAATTAGTATTGGTGTGGTAATGCTGTGGCAATGGTACTTGTTCTTACTGCCTCAAAAGGAGCGTGTGCAGTCCTGTGTCTTCGCGGTGGACGCGGTCTGACGTGGGTCACGTGACGCAGAGGTGAACCCTGTGTGGGCAGGGTGGACAGACCTTCCCATGATGCTGAGCGTGAAAGGGGAGCAGATGTCTGAGGAGTGGACACTAAAGGTGAAGAGTTGGGATCTTCACCTAGACCTGGAGGAGAGTGAATCACATCAAATTAATTATAGGATGTGCTGATTCATTAACTGAATCAATCACAAATAATCATACACAGTATATCTACTGAGAAATGATCAACAAAAACATTATGGCAGATAGAAACACTTAAAATAAATACCAGTCAAAAGATTTTTAATGTTTTTTTAACATTAACAAGAAATTATAGAAACGTATGCTTTTATTTAGCAACTATTGCTAAGTAAGGATGCTTTAAATTGATCAAAAGTGATGATAAAGACATTTATAAAGTTACAAAAGATTTCTATTTTAGATAAATGCTTTGCTTCTGAACTTTCTATTCATCAAAGAAACCTGAAGAAAATTCTACACTGTTTTCAACATAATAATAAGAAGAAGAAGAAATGAGAAATATTAGCAATTAGCAAATCAGAATATTAGAATGATTTCTAAAGGAAATATATTCAGATAGAAAAGTTGTATTGTATTGTTTTTGCTGTTCTTTGGATCAATAAATGCAGGTTTGGTGAGCAGAAGAGACTTCTTTAAAAAAAAAAAAAAACATTAAAAATCTTACTGTTTAAAAACTTTTGACTGGTAGTGTACAAAAAAAAGTCAATATATTTTTTTTATTTATTTATTTAGCAGTGCTGTTTATAAAGGAATAGTTTAACCAAAAAGAAAATTTGTTGAAAATGTAAACATCCTCAGGTCATCCAAAATCCAAAATGTAGATAAGTTTGTTTTTTCATTAGAATGGAAAGAAATACATTAGAATTCCATCACTTGCCCACCAATATATCCTCTGTACTAGATGGGTGCCGTCAGAATTAGAGTCCAAACAGCTGTTTTTAACTTCAAACCATTGTTTCCAGCTTAAATATGAG
>JAHKKF010536747.1:0-10792 GCA_019740295.1 Labeo calbasu | reverse complement strand
GCAAAAATAGTCTAAAACGGTTGATGTGAGATGTGAGAGGACAACAGATGATGGACTTTTTCACTGGAGAAAGCATTATTATGGATTATGGACTATATTTTGGCCAGAAGCAACAGTTTCAAGCTAAAATTCCTTAATACTGTTTTTATCAGCTGTTTGGACTCTCAAAATTCGATGGCACACTGTGGAGGATCCACTGGTGAGCAAGTGAAGAAAGGCTAAATTTTTCCAAGTTTATTTTTTTTTTTTTATCTTAGATGGCCTGAGGGTCAATACAATTCCAATAAATGTTACTTTTTGAGTGAACTATTCTGTCATTAAGCACAATTAAGTGTATGCATTTCATTTTTAATTGTATTTTTTGTATTTTTATACTAATTTTTATACCAAACAGACCTAGTAAATGTTAAACAAGTTTTATACATTAAATTGAGCTAAAAACACCATATAAAAAATGAATGGGTTTAAACTGAAAAATTCATTCGCAGTGTAAGTATACATGACTTGAAAGCACTGAATGAGTGTTCAACTAAAAAATGAATGATAGTCCTACGTGCGTGTGTGACTCACTGAGTCTGTTGGATACGGGACGAATGCGCCTGGTCCTGGAGCTGCGTTTCTTAATGGCGATTGTGTCCTATGTGCAGAGAGCGACAGAAGTGAGTGAGAACATCGCGAACTGAGCAGATGACAAGACCGCTGAGTTACAAGAGATGACAGATACTGTAAATACCACCACACACACAAATGAGTCAGTTGTGAGTGATTCACGTAAGACACTCACTATGCTGATGCCAAAGTCATCCTCCACAACATCCAGTATATCAGCGTGTCTGTGTGTGCGTCTGGCCGTTCCCCCGTCTTCCAGCCGTCTCATCTGAGAAACCTGCCGGAGCTGTGATGACGAACAGATGCGTGAGGAAGAGCGACGCTTGTGCACGTGTTCAGAATGAACAGACGAATGGAGAGAGAAATTGGTGTGTAGTACCAGGGTTTTGTGTGTGGCATAAAGCTCCTGTAGGATCTGGTCCACTATGGAGTTAGTGAGATACGAGACCACAGATAGCTTCACCTCCCTAAGAGTGAGAGAGATGGGAGATACAGGAAAAAAAAAAAACATGTTACAGCATGTTAAAATCATGCTGGGAATTCCAACTGTGAATACAGTGGCTACAGAAAAGTAGGTTTGTCTTTATATCAGAGACTTCATGATTTTGATTGGCAGGTACATCACACAGATCATTATTTTGGACAAAAACGTAGGCACACCCAGGATACAACCATGCAAGGTGAATCAATATCAAGAAAGAATCAAAGGGTCTTTGAAAGGACTAAGCTCTACTCTAAAATAAAATAAAATAAAATAAAATAAAATAAAATAAAATAAAATAAAATAAAATAAAATAAATTTATTCTAATTATACTAACCTAAGATTAATACTAAAAATACTACTGATAATATTTTAATAAATAATAATACTAATACTAATAATATTTGAATGAGAGTTTAATTGTACTTAATTAACAAATTAATTAGTTAGTTGATTTGTGGTTGCAAATTTACTTAGTAACTTAGTAGTTAGTAGAACATTTATAGTAGAATGTTGGACTCAAAAAGTGAAGTGTAACCAAAAAAGGACAAAAAATAAAATATAAAAGCCTTTTTACATTCTGCATTTATATATACAAATATGTAGATGTATTTTTTTCCATGATAGCAAACTTGAATCGATATTAAGAGGTCTTTGAAGGACTAAGCTGCGAATAAAAATAAAATGAAATAATTAATTGAATAATGTAAATTAATTCTACTAACCTTATAACCTAAGATTAATACTAATAATACTACTACTAATAATATAATAAATAAAATTTTAATAAGAGTTTGTTGAAATGTAGTTACAAATTAATTAGTTCACATGTGGTTGCAAATTTGTTTGTTACCTTATTTTAAATTCTGTATTTATGTATATATATATAAATATAAATATGTAGACTTTTTCATGATAGCAACCTTGAATTGAAATTAAGGGGTTTTTAAAGGACTACGCTGCAAATAAAAAAATAAACAAATAAATAAATAAAAATTAATAAAAAATTGAATAATGTCTAATACTAATGGTTAATACTAATAATACTACTAATAAAATAAGATAACTACCAATACTATAATAAATACTAATACTAAAAATATTTTAATGATAATTGTACTTATAAATTAATTAGTTAGTGTGGTTGCAAATTTACTTATAGTTAGTTTTACGTTTATAGTAGAACGTTTAGACTATCAAAAAATGAATTGTCACCAAAAAGGGAAAATGAAAATATTAAGCCTTTAATGTGTTGTTTGTTACCTTATTTTATATTCTGTATTTATATATATATATATAAATATGTAGACTTTGTATTTCCATGATAGCAACCTTGAATCAAAATTAAGGGGTCTTTGAAGGACTACGCTGCAAATAAAATAAATAAATAAAATGAAATAAAAATTAATAATAATTAATAATAAATTGAATAATGCCAATTTATTCTACTAACCTCAACCTAAGATTAATACTAATAATACTATAAGTATTAAAAATAAAATAAAATAAAATAAAAAAACTGAGTAATGTCAATTTATTCTACTAAAGTTACCCTAAGATTGATACTAATTATACTACTAAAAATACTATAATAAATAATAATAATAATATTTGAATGTTTATTGTAGAACGATTGTTCTACAAAATAAAATAATAAATTGAATAATGTCAATTTATTCTACTAACCTTAACCTAAGATTAATACTAATAATACTATAATAAATAATTATATTTTAATGAGAGTTTGTTGAAATGTAGTTTGCAAAACCACTTAGTTAGTAGAACGTTTATAGCAGAACGTTTGGACTATAAAAAAGTAAAATATATCCAAAAAAAGGAAAATAAAATTAAAAAGCCTTTAACGTGTTGTTACCTTATTTTAAATTCTGTATTTATATATACAAATACGTAGACCTACTTTTTCCATGACAGCCACCATGAATCTAAATCAAGAGGTCTTAAAAAGAAAAATAATGAAATAAAGTGAAAATAAAATAAACGCTTCAGCAAGTTTGTTATACCTCATTTACGTACATGTACTTTTTTCTTTGATTGCATCCGGGATATTAACGCAAAATCAGTCCTGTGTTACAGACATTCCAGTCATAAGCTTAATCCAATTTCTTAACTTTGCACCAATATACCAAAAAGGCAAGCTCCACCACAGATTACACTAAGCGTGCAAAACAGTTTTGGAGATTTCTGTCATTACCCATTCAAGCAGACAGCTGTTTTGAAAGCTGCTGCCTGGAGGCATTATAAAGATGGCCGTCGACTGAACCGACTTCAAAAAAGGACTTTAGTATAATTCTCCAAGTATTAATTTCAGAAACATCAACAACTCAATAGCCTCCTTTCTTACTCCAGAGCTCTGTTGATGTCCTGAGCTGCTCTCTCCATCAGAGCGGTGCGGATGGATGAACGAGGGATGGACACGCGCTCAGAGATGGAGGAGAGGGGAGGAGAGAGACACTCCGCTGCAGCACAAGAAAGAGGACACAGCTCCCGGCACAGAGACACCATGGAGTCCACGATGACCTGCGCAAATCCACCATCAATCACTCATCACATCTTTCAAGTCCATCAGAACAAGATAGCAGATATAAATCAGGCTAAAGGATGAGAGGGAGAGAAACAGCACCTGTAGTTCTTTATCAGCTGCTTTGGCCAGTTCTCCAGCCAGAGAGTCCAGCCTCTGTCTCACCGGACCGTCCACTGACAGCACGTGGGCCAGTTCGCACAGCGAGGGGTACAGCTAGAGGACAGTGCAGACATAATTCACACACCAGTCATGATCTCTCACTCTCTCTCACGGACCGCTATGAAGGTTGCATTAGAGTCATGCAGGTGATTTGTCTTTAACTTTTAATGTTTGCTCATAAAAGCATAAGAGGTAGAAGTTGAACGTTTCCTAAATGAATAAACCGAAAACACATGAAATCAATAACTGAGTCACTCAAGTATCTGCATTTATGCCAGCATATAAATAACATCTGACTGAATATTACCATGCAGCCATCTGCAATGTATATTTAAAAAAACGTATGTTAAGCAAATAACAACATTAAAGGATTGGTTCACTTCCAGAATAAAAATCCTGATAATGTACTCATCTCTGTGTCATCCAAGATTTTCATGTCTTTCTTTCTCCAGTCAAAAAGAAATGAAGGTTTTTGAAGAAAACATTCCAGGATTTTTCTCCATATAGTGGACTTCAATGATGCTCAATGGGTTGAAGGTCAAAAACTGCAGCTTCAGTGCAGCTTCAAAGGGCTCTACACAATCCCAGCCGAGGAAATATGAGTCATATCTAGACAACTGAATGGTCATTTTCTAAAAAAAAATTTTTTTATTTTTTTTAACCACAAATGCTTGTAGTTTTTTAAAACAAAGTACACAGATGAAGATTTGCGTGACTTTTACAACATGATTAAGTAACGCGTAAAGTCATGCAGAGCTAGTGCAAGATGAACATTTGTAGTTAAAAAGGATATAAATTTTAACTTTTTTTAGAAAATGACCAATCGTTGCGCTAGACAAGACCTTTATTTCTCATGTGGGATCGTGTAGAGCCTTTTGAAGCTGCATTGAAACTGCATTTTGGACCTTCAACCCGTTAGCTCCCACTGAAGTCCACTATATGCAGAAAAATCCTGGAATGTCTTCCTCAAAACCTTAATTTCTTTTGACTGAAGAAAGAAAGACATGAACATTCTGGATGACATAGGGGTGAGTAAACTATCCACAAGTCCACTTTCAGAACAAAAATTTACAGATAATGCACTCACCCCCTTGTCATCCAAGCTGTTCATGTCTTTCTTTCTTCAGTCGTAAAGAAATTATGTTTATTTGAGGAAAACATTTCAGCATTTTTCTCCATATAATGGACTGATATGGTGCCCTGAGTTTGAACTTTTTAAAATGCAGTTTAAATGCAGCTTCAAACGATCCCAAATGTGGTTGTAAACGATCCCAGCTGAGGAAAAAGGGTCTTATCTAGCGAAACAAAAAGTTATTTTCATAAAAATTTATATACTTTTTAATGTCAAATGCTTGTCTTGTCTTGCTCTGCCTGACCTGTTTTTTTCCAGTTCATGACAGTTAGGGTATGTCGAAAAACTCTCATCTCATGTTCTCCCTCAACTTCAAAATCATCCTACAGTATATCGCTGTTTTACCGTTTTTGTTAAGGGTGTTTGATCTTCTTTGCATGTTCACTTTGCAAAGACTGGGTCGGTACTTCTGCAGCGATGTAGGATGATTTTGATATGATTTTTGAAGTTGAGGGAGAAAACATAATTGGAGTTTTACAACATACCCTAATTGTCTTAAACAATAATACACAGAGTTCAGACAGAGCAGGACAAGACATGAAAATAACCGATGGTTGCGCTAGACAAGACGCTTCTTCCTCGACAGGGATCGTTTACAACTGCATTTGGGATCGTTTGAAGCAGTTTAAACTGCATTTTGAAAGTTCAAGTTCCATTATATGGAGAAAAATCCTGAAATTTTTTCCTCAAAAAACAATTTTTTTAAAACTGAAAAAAGAAAGGCATGAACATCGTGGATGACGAGGGGGTGAGTACATTATCTGTAAATTTTCGTTCTGGAAGTGGACTGGAAGAATCCTGTAAAAACAGTTCTAGAATCTTGTTAAAAAGTATTAACTGAATATCTGTGAAATATTATTACAATTTAAAATCACTGTTTTCTGTTTTTAAAAGATTCTAAAATGTGATGATGAAAACGCTGAATTTTCAGCAGTGTTTAGTATCACACAATCCCTCAGAAATCATCATAATATGCTGATTTGGTGCTCAAGAAACACTTCCCATTGTTATCAAAATCGAAAACAGTTGTGTTACCCAATATTTTGGTGGAAAGTGTGATATATTTTTTCTCCAGATTTTTTGATCAATTTAAAGTTCAAAAGAACAGCATTGTTGTAACATTATAAATGTCTTTACTGTCATTTTTGATCCATTTAAAGGGGTTGTGAACTTAGAAATAATAATATTCCAGTCTGCCAAAATGACAGGTTTTTATGTCACTCTGTGATGTAATAGTGTGGCTAAACACAGCAAACGCCTGCTTCTACATCACTGCCTGTTTAGCTGCATTTAGTGCAAATAATGAGAAAGGCAAACAGGTCTATGCAGAAACTAAACATTAAAGAAAAACAATTTTTGCATCGCCTTCCTTCTGATCCCAAAATAACTTTATTTATAATGAATTTCCAGACCCCATCAGTAAAACATGGTCCTTTGTTCGCTTCATTTTACCGCAGATTTATTTACAAACAAGGCACAATTTGACGCAGGATGAAAGATTGAAACGAAAAGACAACGCAGTAATATCACACCACACAAGTGTGAGTAACTGTTTTTATCATGTGGTCACTAATGCTTTGTCTGTTATTACAGATCGTTTGATATGTCCTGAATATTTATGCATTTTAACCTAAATCACAGCAGCGTCCATCTACTGTATGAAGGATGTAGGCTGTCAAACATACACAACTGTTAGCCATTCATAGCAGTGGGTGTTTATTTCCGAGTCTACAGTCCGCCATGCCTATTCAAAAAGAGCGTTCTGCTGAGGAAGGTCAAAACAGGACAGAAAATAGCCTATTACTACTAAATTATGATGTTTTTTGATGTAAAAATCTTGATAACATTATAAGTGGACCTTTAGTGAACCGTACAAAATAATAAAAAAGGCAGTTCATGACCCCTTTAATGCGCCCTCTCTGAATAAAAGTACTCATTTCTTTCAAAAAATATTATTTTTGTGTTCTTTCTAATATTTGTGTTTTTTCATAAGTGTGATGACTGTGCTACTGTGTGGAAAATAGTCCTATGAAAAAAATAAAGCAGAGTGTTTGTGCAGACGCTTGACAGGTAAAACACAAACAAACTCACAGCTCGAGAGTTCCTGGCTTCCTTGAGGACCTGTCTGGCAGCCTGTAGCTCTTCCCCTTCACCTGTTCCTCTCAACACACACACCTGCTGTTGCACACGCACACACAGACGTTCCATCACCTGGGACAGCAGCAGGACAGAAAGAAAGAGACAGAGAGAGAGAGAAAGGGACAGACAGAGAAAGCACGCATGCGAGAGCAACAGAGAGAGAGAGAGCGGAGAGAGGAGAGAGAGATCCCTGTGTGAGTTTGATTCAACAATACACAGTAAGATCAGTCAGAGTTTACATTAGCATGTGAAAGAGTTGCTCTCTCACAAACTCAAATGTTTAAACACATGCATGTTTTTTAAAGGAGACTATGCCCATGAAGTTTCAGCTCAAAATACCCCACAGATCATGTATATCATCCTTTTGAAAATGCCCATTTTGAATGGAAGTAGAAACATGCTGTTTTCATGCATGTCCATTTAAATGCAAATAAGAATAGAGCCAGAATAGGGCTGTGCCTTTACAGCTCGTAGCTCGGTTACTCCACTAAAAAACATCTGCTTTGTTTTATCATGTCTGTCGAGCTAAAATCATGCGTTTTAAACCACATTAAACTGAAAAAGTGTTTTCTGAGTACACAAATCTAAAGCAAGAATGCTTTTTAGATTATATTGAAGCTCCTAGTTGCACTGAAATAACACACTAGAACGTTCAAGTGCTAACTGAGAATTTAATTATGCATTTCTGCTTTCATAAAAGACCCCAGAGTGCCATTTGACCCTGAAATATGTCTTTGACACTTTAGGGTTTTATTGAGTCCATTATAAATCACATAATAAAGGAAAAGGATAGAAATGGCACTTGCAATTTAGCCGCCAATTAAACTCAGTTAATCTGAACTGACCCAAACTTTGACCCAGAGACCCCCATTATCAACATAACCAACAAGATCACACACTAGAAGTGTGAGTCAGTGAATCAGAATTGCAATAGTAGACAATGTGGCGGTGGTCAGGAAGCGGTCTTTACCTGTTCTGCGGTACTAGTGACCAGGCCCTGATGCAACCGAAGCGCCTGTTTCTGAGAGAAACGCTGAGTCTGGTTATTTCTTAACAAAGCCCGCTGGATCTAAAAGGAATGCAGGAAAGACGGACAGACAGAGCGAGGGAGAGAATACTCATTAATGACAAAGAAAAGAACACTGATGCTCGGATAAGCCATGCAGTCATGTGGAAATGATTGTAATTATGCTGCGAATTAATGAAAGATAAATGTATTGTCTGCTGTGTCCCTCTCTCAGCGATGACCTTGTAAAAGTTTCACATCTCTGGGCTCATTAAACATGTGCATAAACATTTCACCGCCTTGGGACTGTTAATCTCAAAACAGCCGGACACACAGAGCTATGGATATTTAAAGGGGTCACATTACAGAAAAACAGATTTAGCTTTTTCTTTTGAAACAAATAAGTCGCATCCATTATGATATCCAAGAATGTAACCAAATATTCATGATTGGGACTGAATGTAAAAAAGAATAGCTTACTGAAAACTCACTGTATTTTAAAAGGGGTGTGTCATTATGAAAAACATTTTGACTGCTAAATCATGTAACCGACCAATCAGAATCAAGCATTCCAGAGCACTGTCCACACATATTTATATGTTAATTCCTATTTGGTTGGCACCAACAGCCTTGTGGGCAGCGTTCCAACATACAGCGCTGTTGCGCTACAGGTGTCACCAGTTTGAATCCGACTCAAGAACCTTTCCAAATTCCGCCCCCCTCTCTCTCCTACTTCGCCTCCTGTCAACTCTGATCTGTCCTATCATAATAAATGTGAAAATGTCAAAAATATATTTTTAAAAATAAAATTAATGCCTATTTATTGTACAATAACATGATCCACCTAGCCACAGTGAAGTAACTGAGAATTACAGCACTCAAAGAAATTAAATTTAAAAATCTGAAGCAAAAAGTCCCCGTTTTAAAATGTCTGTTGTATGGAGATGGTAAACTGAAAAGTGTGTTTAAAAAAAAATAGTCTACAAGGGAAAATAATAGTTTAATTTATAAAAAAGACTATCAAAAGTTTACATACGCTTGATTCTTAATACTGTGTTGTTACCTGAATGATCCACAGCTGTGTTTTTTTTTTTTGATAGTTGTTAATGAGTCCCTTTTTGTCCTGAACAGTTAAACTGCCTGCTGTTCTTCAGAAAAATCCTTCAGGTCCAACAAACTCTTAGATTTTTCAGCATTTTTGTACATTGAATCTTTTCCACCAATGACAGTATGATTTTGAGATCCATCTTTTCACACTGAGGACAACTGAGAGACAATTATTACAGAAGGTTCAAATGCTCACTGATGCACCACAAGGAAAAATCATGCATTAAAAGCCAGGGGTGAAAACTTTTGAATACATTTTTCTTATTTTGCCTAAATATCTTTTTTTCATTTAGCATTGCCCTTCAGAAGCTACAGAAGACACTTTTTTCCCAGAAGACAAAATAAGTTAAATTTACCCTGATATTCAAGTTCAAAAAGTTTTCACCCCCCAGCTCTTAATGCATTGTGTATCCTACTAAAGCATCAGTAAGTGTTTGAACCTTCTGTAATAGTTGCATGTGTGTCTCTCAGTTGACCTCAGTGTGAAAATATGGATCTCAAAATCATACATTCATTGTTGGAAAGGGTTGAAATACACAAAAATGCTGAAAAACCAAAGAATTTGTTGGACCCGAAGGATTTTTCTGAAGCACAGCGGGCAGTTTAACGGTTCAGGACAAACAAGAGATTCATGAACAACGATCACTAAGGGAAAAAAAAAACTTCATGAGGATCATTCAGGTAACAACATAGTATTAAGAATCAAGTGCACGTTAACCTTTGAACGGGGTCATTTTTTATAAATTCAACTATTATTTTCTCTGGTGGACTACATGTAAACGTTTTTTTGTGTGAAATATCTTATTCAGGTCAGTACTAAATAAAAAATAACATGCAGTTTGTATCATCCCGCTTATTTAGGTAAATAATTAACATTTTGCAGATTCTACAAGGTGAATGTAAACTTCTGACCTCAACTGTAGCAATATATGCTATTAACACTGTGTAAATAGCAATAATTAAAAAAACTGCTGCGTGTTCTTTTGCAATGTTGTCTAACCCCACCACACACTGGTGGGCGGAGTTAGTGCAAATAGCCTCTGCCAACAAGGCAGGCTGTTTGCACTTAGTGTAAACAGACACTCCGTTTATTCAATGCATTATTTATTTATTTATGATTAATATTGTTATATACACAAACACACTCTCATATGCCAAATGTTGTGAAATTTCTGGCAACTGTGTCTCTGTGTAGCATTCTCAGTATCACTGTGTGTAACAGTCCCAGTGTTACAAAGAAGGCTGAAGTTTATGCCCTTATCATTTTAGTCTGACCTTAATAGTTTGTGTGTCATGTTTCAGCACAGATTGTTTTGTGAACTTGTCACTTGTCATGTAGCACAGGTTTTGTAAAGAGGCTGCCAGTGTTTCCCCTATCATTATATTAGGGGGGCGCCCCACCCCCCCAACGGTACCTCCCGCCCCCCTTGAAGGTCAAGTTAATTTTATTTTCTATATAGCGCCAGATTACAACAGAAGTCATTTAAGGTTACCTTTCCTATGGAACAGGTCTATTACCTTTTATTAAACAAACTAAATAACGTTACAGTATTTTTCTTATTTACACGACGGCATGTCATTTCTGTCTCTACATGGACACGCGTCCATAATTTCTC
>JAHKKF010536746.1:2109-40256 GCA_019740295.1 Labeo calbasu | reverse complement strand
GCTCATTTTGACAAGATAAAAATGGTGTTGTCTTAGACTACTGTTGAGAAATTTTAACCAAAGTATATTATAGACTTTTCATTAAGACCCTAAGGAATAATATAAACTTGTGGAAAATGGGCATCCGATAACCCCTTTAAATAAAATAACCCAGCATGTTTGGTAGAAACATTTAACCCAACCAGCTGGGTCAAAATAACCCAGCATGTGTTCTGTACAATATTTACTCAGTGCTGGGTTGCCAAATAACCCAAGTTGGGTTGTTTTTAACCCAGCATTTTTTAGAGTGTAGTTATATTACATGAAGGGATAGTTCATTCAATAATAAAAATTACCCTATGATCTACTCACCCTCAAATCATCCTAGGTGTATATGACTTTCTTCTTTCAGACTAATACAGAGTTATATTTAAAAATTGTCTGGGTCTTCCAAGCTTTATAATGGCAGGGAATGGATGTCGAGATTTTAAAGCAAAATAAAGCTCTGTGGTGTCCAATAAGCACTGAAAAATGCTGAAGCACATAGGAAAGAGCAAAACAAAGCAGTCGTCACAAATTAGAAGTATAAAACAAGGATTTGTAAAGAAAAAAATTATGGAGGACTTCAATATAAGCCAATAGGAGACTCGTATTCCTTTGCTCTAAACAAAACTTGGTTCTCACAAAACTAGCATATTCTCACCAGATGATACGCTATGCTTACATACTGCATCATCCGCTGGAACGCCACTCTCTCGTGAGCGTGCATACAACAGTTATTACGTTTTTTAAATATGTTTTAAATATGTTTTAAATAAGTTTTAAATATGGATATTTTTCTTACATAAACGCATCGATTTGCTTCAGAAAGCCTATATCCACCACCAGGAGCCATGTGGAGTATTTTTATGATGGATGGATGCACTTTATTGGACTATAAAAATCTCAACACCTGTTCACTGCCATTATAATTCTTGGAAGAGTCAGGACATTTTTTAAAATAACTCAGACTGTATTCGTCTGAAAGAAGAAAGCCATACCTAGGATGGCTTGAGCGTGAGTAAATCATGTGGTAATTTTCATTTTTGGGTAAACTATCCCTTTAAGCAGATAAGCATAAGCATATGCATGTATTTCTGTCCCTTGCGGTCACAAAAACACATATTCTAGTTCAACACATGTGCACAAACATTTTCACGTATATGTACATATATTTAATGTTACCTGAAAGTTTTATTTCAATATAAGCTTCACTGTCTATGTATATAAATATTAAACTCAACCTAAGTGTTATGGCTCTAGACAAAAGCATCATATCTAGCATCTGAAAGCAATCGTTTGGAAGAGCATGTCAATAAAAGATTGTCAACTGATGATATCACTGTTATAGCCCTCAAGATTGAGGGATTAGAGGTGTGATTGCACCGAGGTGACAAATCCTTCCTGCCTGTTTGCCTTGGTGTTTTGATATATGTGAGATATATTGTTTTGATATATTTCCAGGTATTATACTAGTCTAAGGCTTATAAATGGTTATGCAAGTGGGAAAAAAAATGCCACAGCATATAAATACAGCATATGTATCAGTGTCAATTATAGCTCATTAGTTCGCCAGTCATCAGTTTTGGGTGATATAAAGGGATGGATATCTTGCAGTAGCAATGCTTTTCTCATGTTGTATCGTGGGGATTATTTGAAATAACTCATTACTTTCATACAGCAAGGATGCATTAAATTGATCAAAAGTATTTATAATGTTCTTAATATAATTTCTATTCCATTCTTTTGAATTTTCTTTTCAAAAAGGAATCCTGGAAATAAAATTCACAGCTTATTGAGTACAAAATCATTATATTAGAATGATTTCTGAAAGATCATCACACTTCAGACTGGAATAAACGCTACTGAAAATTCAGCTTTGCCATCACAGGAATAAATTACATTTTAAAAATATTTAAATAGTAAACAGTTGTTGTACTTGTAATAAAATGTGATAATGTTACTGTTTTACTTTATTTTAATCAAATAAATGCAGCCTTGGTGAGAATAAAACTTCTTTCAAAAACATAAAACAACAAACTTTGAACAGTAGTGTAAATTATTGAATTGTGTCTTTCTTTGCCAGTGAGTTTATAATTTATTTGACATAAAAAATGTAAGGTTTGATGTGAAAAAGTCTCTTTTCCTGCTCACCTTATCAGATCAAAAAGACAATAAGCAAAAGTTGCCATCCCCAATAGATATTCACTGTGTATCTCAGTGACTTGAAGAACAGTTTTAACTTTTTATCCAAAGGTCAAAGGCTATCTAAACAAACACAATCCAGCATAGATCATAAATGGATAATAAAACAAAACAAAAAGTATCCTGGTCCCAAATTGCAATCAGCCAGCCAATGGGCAAGAAGTATAAAAGAGGCCTATTAATAATGAAAATTCAGGCTTGTGTAAATCAAACTTATTAAGTCAATAGCAAAGATTTGTCATTACTACAAGAATAACAATGTGAAATGGCATCAATCAAGTACAAGAAATATGAACCATATGAGGACCGGAGGCGACAGCACATCATTTGGTGTATTTAGGAAAAAGCAGAAAACAATCAGTCATTCTAAAACTAATTTAAAAAGGGTTGGGGAGAGTCGATGGTGATAGTCTGAGGGTTTGTGTTCACCTGATGTGTTGGAAGAAAAATTATATTTTAAGATCAGATCATTTTTACTTGAAGAAAAAAATAGTCCTACTGTTAGCTTATAATAGATAACAACTACAAACTAGATTTCTTTTCCCAACAGATCAGGCGTTCACTCAGTCTATTTTACTTGTAAAACATCTACACGGGTCCAGAAGGTACAATCAAACGTCCCTTCTGCGTACACACCGGACACTATGTTTATTCAGACACAAGGCCCATAAATCAAACACTAGCCGCATATCACCTCCAGTCACCTCAAGGCAGCTTGAAATGGAAACTAATGCATTTTAGTATGAATCTGATCATAGCGACTGAATTGCACTGCTTAGAGACAGGTTGAAGGGTTCAACTGAGGTTTATATTTCAAAAAAGTGCAAATTCATTTTACACACAAGCGATTGCCGATACTTAACAGTGTGTGTAAGTGCGGCTGTGTGTTTGTGCCTGAGTATCTCGCATACCCACATGTTCACACACAGACACCCACATGCATTGAGTGTTAATGTCGCTGTTTGTTGGCAGCTATCACACTTTCTCTGTTAATCTGCTCTCTGTTCCAGCAGCTTGTGGCTTGGAGATACCAGGCCATGTTGCCAAGCGACAGGTACCCGTTCTGTTTTTCTTGGTTACCATGGTGAGAGGAAAGAGGGTGGGGCCTGAATGAAACAGGTACAGACTGTCTCAGAGACGGCACAATGTCTCGTGCGCTCCGCAGAGATGCACGCATTAACAATGGTGAATGTTTTTATGAAAAATTTAGTTTTTTTAGCAATGGTTTCATCATGGTATTGTTGTGTACAAAACAAGGACAATATAATGTAGCAATATATAATAAATAAGCAAATAAATAAAATTTAATAAGACATTTGCAAAAACAGATAACTGTTTTTAACAATTTTCATAAATCATGTTTTTTCATTGTGCATTCCAGTTAATCTCAATCAAACTACAGTTGGGTTATTTTGATTAAGCAAAAATAACTAAAAAAATACAGCTAACTAACACAACAAAACAATAAAAACATGATAACAGTAAAAAAAAAACTTCATTTTTGAAAATTTAAAAAAAAAAGTGTTATCTGTTATGGCAAATAAACTCTTCATTAGAACAGAATAGAACTGCCATTGGATAATAATGTTTTAATTTACTCGCCAGACTGACATACTAGCATATAAAATTTTATGTCTAAAATGTCACAGCTTTTTATATATCTGAAACTACACTCTTAACATCAGTAAGTCAAGCATTACAATATGATATTCTGATAATCAAGTATTATTTAATGATAGACCTTTAGAAATTAGAATTTAAATTTGGTATCCATGTATGAACGCATGGTTGAATTAGGTTATGAATTAGGACTGGTGGTGGTGCTTAAGATATTGTTGGTCATTCAGTGTTTTTTTTTTGTTGTTGTTGTTTACAAAAAGGCGGGGGGAAAAAAACTAACAATAATACTGACAATACTACGAATTCTACTACTAATAACGATATAAAACGCAAGAAGGATTAATGAGCTGCTGGGTTCATGAATAGTAATCACGCTGTCTGCGTTCGCTCGAACTGATTTGCTGAAATCAAAACCGGAACGATAATAGGTGAGCGCCAGCCAATGAGACTGCCTTTTGCGCATTAGCTCAGCACATACCGGAGAAACCGGCAGTATCTTATGGTTGTTCATAAAAGCTGAAGAATTCCAAATGAACTCCGTTATTTTGAGAGGAAAATACAGCAAAGAATATCGTTTAAGCGACGGCGATTCATGCGCCTTCACACTGTACTTTACGGTACGTCAAATACAGGTACACTGCGTATCCATTGAGATTAATTAAAATAGCACAGATCGCTTGATGGAGAATTAATTAAACTCTGAAACTCTCAGTCAGAGTGGTCGGCGAGTGAAAATAATCTGTGCTAAACCTATACTTAACCTCCAATTTAAAACTGTCGAGTAAAATGTAATAATTTATTATCTAATGGCTAATGTTAGACGTCATTTAATCCCCCAGAGTGAAGATTTGGTTGCATATGCGAGTGATTTACTCGCATTGTACAGGGTAACAGACTTTTTAAATATTTTAAGGACTTTTTACTTATTTATGATAATCCAGATTTAAAATACCATGCCTGGAAGAAACATTTTTATGTCCAGGATGTTATAAAAAGAACCCATAAAGATATCTAAATATGAATCCAGTCCTTTACAAGTTCCCATGTATTTATCTAAGGGCAATTTCTGAAGTGTTTCCGAACTGCGGCAAGCTTTAACAAGCTTTCGTGTTATGAAATTACACACACACACAAAATGTAGTACTAAATATGTACTTCATGTACATCCTATTTTTAACCACAGCAGAGATGTTGTGTCTACACACTGCTAGGGGGTGAAACACTGCAAGCTGATCTTAGATCAGATTCACACTTTTTATATATATATTTTTTATGGTTAGCAGATAAATAGCACAATACTCTGAACTGACTAATAGGCGAGATAAGGAGGATTAACAAACAGTGATATTATTTACTTCATCATGTGCATATTCTTTGCAGGTTATTAGACCGTGTGACTGTGCGTAGAATTACCCTGATGTGATAACATTCAAGGTGTTGTCTTAGTTAACGGCAAATACGGTTTTGTTCACGTGAAAGAAGCGAACAAAAGAAGGGATAGGCAATAAAGCCTCCGTCTCCAGCTGGTGTCTTCTTTTTACGGGTGCAGGGTGCCAGCGGGATATAAGGGGCAATGGCCTCAAGCTGGTATTTCCTGGAAAACTGAGATAATGGGAGCTGAGAGAGAAGGTAAAATACATGAAAGTGTTAATTACATAACCTGGCAAGTGTCTTAAAAATGATTTATGGCCACTATATCAAGTTACTGACTGCTACACTGACCACTACAGCTAAACCTATTGATAAGTGACAAATCAGCAGTTGCTTTTGAGAAGAGGTCAGGTTGAGTGTGCTGATAACTTTGCCTTAAAGGATTAGTTTGCTCTTGAATTAAAATTGCCTGATAATTTACTCACCCCCATGTCATCCAAGATGGTCATGCCTTTATTTCTTCAGTCGAAAAGAAATGCAGGTTTTTGAGGAAAACATTCCAGGATTTTTCTCCATGTTGTGGCCAACTGGTTGAAGAACCAAATTGCCGTTTCAGTGCAGCTTCAAAGGGCTCTACAAGATCCCAGCTGTTGAATAAGGGTCTAGAAACAATCGTCATTTTATAAAAAAAAAAATTACAATTTATATACTTTTACCACAAATGCTCATCTTGCACTAGCTCTGTGATGCGTATTTCAATTTTGCGCATTACATAATCACATTGGAAAGGTCAGGGCGAAACATTTTTTTACTCCAAATTTAAAATCATCTTACATCGTTGTTTTATCTTTTTTTTTAAAGGGCCTTTTGACTTTCTTTCCATGTTCGCTTTGTAAACACTGGTTCGGTCCATAGACTTCTGTCTATGTCACGCGTGATCTTTCCAACGTAACTACGTAATGCATGAAGTTGAGCATTTCTGGTAAAAAGTTTTTTAATTTTTAATTTTTTTTTCTTTAGAAAATGACAGATCGTTTCGCTACATAAGACCCTTTTTTTAAGGCCCATTTCTTGGCTGGGATCGTGTGGAGCCCTTTAAAGCTGCATTGAAACTGCAATTTGACCTTTCAACCTATTGATCCCCATTGAAGTCCACTATATGGAGCACTGTATGGAATGTTTTCCTCAAAAAGATTAATTTCTTGTGACATGGGGGTGAGTAAATAATCAAGAAATTTTCATTCAGAAGTGAACTAATCCTTTAACAAATGCATGCTAGTTATAAACTTGATTCAGAGTAGATTTTAAATCTCTTTAACATCTGTTTAAATCATATCAAATTGTAAATAAAATTAAAATACTGAAATTAACATACCACTACACTAAACCTACAAACGTGAGATAAAAATGCACTTACTGAAGCCACCATGCCATTTTAGCTTGCTTCAGTGCTGTGCCAGGTGAGCTACCAAGCAAGTTTACTATGTTAGAAAAGCCACACATATGGAAGAAAAGTGTTTTGAGACTATAACATAGTATTGTGCAAAAAACACACAAAATATGTCTTTATTAATTAAAAAAACTGCCTGAATCTGCATGAAAAAAAAAGGGAAATTTCACTACTGTTCATTTCAACTGGAAAGTGACTTGTATAAGTATAGGTATGTTTTTGGAGTTTTGAAAAAAGGTAAGTAGAAGCATGTTATTTCAATAGGCCTAGGTTGAAATGTAGAAATGTAATTCTATAATCATCCCTAACATTGTAAAACCACTCACACATGCTCTCATGCTGAAGTCTATTGTGAACAGTCATCTCAGTGGTGCTTCAACACATGTCTTTGTTCCCTTTCACACACCCCATTTCCCCCCATTGCTTTTTAGTTTGTACCTCCTTCATAGCCTATACCCTCTTTTCACCTCTCTGAAAGAGCTCACCATTTTTGGACCAGTAATAATAGCTCCAATGCATGTCTGCAGTACTTAAAAACTGGACTAGCACATGAGTAATTTTTTTTCATTCATACCATTCTGAGGTGTTTCTGTGTGAAGCGTGTGATCGTGACGACGAGTCAGTTCTTGTTAGTCTCCAGTGAATGGTCTCTCACACTGTTCTCTTTTCACGAATGCTATAGGGATCTTTGTGATATGATGTTAGTTATAGGAGACTCAAGCTTGGCAGAACAAATTGGTTATTGCCATTTAAGAGTGCAAGTTTGACTCAGTGAGTGTCAGGGAATATTATCAGACTTTATTGCCACTGTTTTACTATTGTACTGTAAATGTGAAGTAAAATGTATGTAGCAACTCTGAGATCTGTATAGCTCATGTTGTGCTTTGGATTAAAAATATTTTTAAATAAATATATCTCCGCATAGATAGCACTGTAAATGCCATGTTCTAGGCCCAGAAAGGTAGTAAAGACGTCGTTAAAATAGTCCATCAGTGATTCAGCCTTACTTTTATAAAGCTATGAGAATACTTTTTGTAAAACAAAAATAACGACTTTATTTAACAATTTCTTCTATTCCGTTTCAGTCTTCGATGTGCGTTCACAAGAGTATCACGACGCATACGTGTGGTGCTGATGAAGCAGAAGCCATATTTCATCAAAAATATCTTCATATGTGTTCCAAAGATGAACAAAGATCTTACAGGTTTGGAACGACATGAGGGTGAGTAATTAATGACAGAATTTTCATTTTTGGATGAACTATCCCTTTAAATTTATCTTGTTTGAGGATGTGTAGATGTTTTACTGTAAATAAACAAATACTGATTGAAATCATTATTATTTGCAATGTACTAAAATTATATTTGATGCTGAATTCCATGGATTTGATCCTGTGTTATATCTGGTGAAAATAATCTGAGTTCATAAAGGCAGAAACTGAAATGAAAATTATACTATATGCACACCAACAAAGACTATTTTTGCTCATGCACGAGTATGTCAGTATCAGTAATGAATGAATGAGTGACCACATTTACATGCACAAAAACAGATACAGTATGAATCTGAAATTGTTCATATTCTAATTATGCACGCATCATGGAAAAGCCTTATTTTAAGGGGAGACAATGCAGGCAAAAACAGAGTTTTTTCATGCCCCTGTCAAGTTTGAGATTTTGGTTTTTCAGTCTTATTTCAGACTTATTTCAGACTAGTGGAAAGAAAACATCCAAAAAACACAGTCAAGTGTTTCTTTATAGCACTTTATCTATGTGTCAATAGATTTCAATTACAATGCATATTTTTAAAGGCGTTTTCTCAAAATGAATTTTTACATCTCCACTTCAGTAGCACTAACACACACCAAAATTTAAATTTTTGTTATGGTCTATATCCTGAAGGTTTTTACAGAGGGATTTGTTCGTATATAATTTTCCTAATTATATACAACATTTTATTCCCCCCAAAATATATTGTTTTCTGTCTGTTCTGAGTATTATGGAATGACAAAAATGAGATACCCAAAATTCCCTCTGTAAAAACGTTTGGTTCTAATATGTCAGAAAATTAAACAAGACGTTTGAAACTGACTTCATCCAGTGTTTAGACTTTTTTGTACAAGAAATGTATGCAAATTAGCGCATATCTCATTAAATAATGCCTCATTTGCATATTTAAACCTAACATTTTAGAAAACTTGTAATACAAAAAACTCTTTGCAATTATCAATGTAATCAATTAACTGGGTAAGGCAATAACTATTAGTTATTTTTTTTAACCCTATTCAGCAGTATCTCTCTGTAAATATCCATTATATTCACTTATATTTGTAATAATTATTTACATCTACACATATCTGAAGCCTACAGCACAACATAACAGGCAGCTAAGCTGTTCTTACATCAAGGACATGTTTTTAAAAAAAAAAAAAGAAAAAAAAAAAGAACATAAATCAATATACTGATGAGCAAAAGCAGCCTGAAATTCACAAAGGTGACCTTTGCAATTCATCCTTCACCTTCTTGTCTAAGGACATGAATATAAATGAAAGATTTGATTAAATTACTAATAATGTAGTGTATTCCAGTTGTACACCTTGGTGAATGGAAAACACTTCCAGAATAAAGGAAATGGAAAATGCTGTCTGTGTGAACATGGACAATAACACTGATTACGGAACTGTTATTTGAAAGACATTCTGAATGCATATATTGACAGAACAATGCAGGTAAACCGTGTTGATATGTTGGTCACGCAACATGAAACCTGGATTAATGAGTGCAAAAACCCTGGACCACCATGGAATGCATGCTGGTCTTCTGAGCAGGATTCCATTGACTAAAACCCCTTATTTTTGGAATAGCTATTCTGGCTAGCCCTCAGTAACTGGATTCAAGCTGACTTTACTGGATTGCTGTTCCCCTATTACCCAATAGTGGAATAATCTCACGAAGGAAGAGAAATTCAGCAGACTAAAGATAAGAAGCAGAACTTGTACCTGCTGAACTGACTGAAAGGTGTATGTTATATGTTTGATTTTAATAGCCTTCCTTCACATCTAATTACACACACACACATACACAGACCGACATGCAGTAAACACACCCTCTAAACCCTCTAATACAGCATTAATTGGTCATTAGGACGTCCACAAGCACTAAAACCACGTTGATCATTAACTTGTGATAGTACAGAAAGAGGTAGCCAAGGTAACAATGCCGTCTTGAGTCTGTATGTTATTCCAGTCAGATAAGGCTGCGCTCACATACTTGGGTCACCAAAGTGCCTTTTTTTATTTCGTGCAGATAGCTACTTTGATCAGAGCGGTCAGCTGTACTCCAGCATCCATAAAACTTTAATTTATCTATAACAAAGTTATTCTTTAATATATATTAGATATAATATCTAATAGCTGACACCTAATATAACATTTAATCTATCCATGTATTAAAAGACACTCTCAAAAGGCACAGTTTGATTAACACTGACTCTGTGATTTAGATTTGTTTCATTCAGGCATAAAAATAGGAAGTACTTAATCCCCGATGTGATTGAGATCAGAGCAAAGGATATCAGAGGCATATTGTTTTTATACCGTGTAAATTAATTAAGAGCGCAAGGGTGAACATTATTGAGCTTTAGTGGTTAGAGGCAGAGAGTGAGAGAGCGTAAGAGATGCTAAAGAGACATGGATAATGAAAATCACACCAAAATGAACAACCCTTGAAATTGCATGAGAAATGTAACTGCCATAAAGAGCCAATCAGAGAGTTCCCTTGAGTGAGCTGCCTACTGGTGAAATCACCACGAAAGTAATTTTATTTGAAGTAAAATAACTTTGAAAAGTACATGAAACCAAGTTTTGATTAAATGCGCTCTAGACAATCATGATGTTGTCTTTGAATATGTGCTTTAAGGGATAGTTCAAAATAAAATAAATAAAATAATACGATTTCTGTGATCATTTACTCACCTTCATATTTTTTTAAACTGTTTGACTTTCTTCTGCAAAACACAAAATAGATATTTCAAGGAATGTTTCAAAATTTTGTGTCCATATAATGAAAGTCAGTGGTCTCTAAAACAACACTGAATCTCAGTGACTTTTACTGTATGGAAAAATAAAACAAAATAAAATAATAAAATAAAACTGTCCATACAATAAAAGTAAATGGTCTCCAAAACAACACTGAATCCCAGTGACTTTTACTGTATGGAAAAATAAATAAAATAAAATAAAATAAAATAAAATAAAATAAAATAAAATTAAATTAAATTAAATTAAATTAAATTAAATTAAATTGTCCATGCAAAGTCAGCGGTCTCCAAAACAACACTGAATCCCAGTGACTTTTACTGTATGGCAAAAAAAAAAAAAAAAAAAAAAAATTAAATTAAATTAAATTAAATTGTCCATGCAATGAAAGCCAAAGGTCTGCAAAACAACACTAAATCCCAGTGACTTTTACTGTATGGAAAAATAAAATAAAATAAAATAAAAGACCTTTGTGATCATTTACTCACCCCCATATGTTAACTGACTTTCTTCTACAAAACACAAAATAGATTTTTCAAGGAATGTTTCAAAATTGTGTGTCCATATAATGAAAGTCAAAACAACACTGAATCTCAGTGACTTTTACTGTATGGAAAAATAAAATAAAATAAAATGATAAAATAAAATTGTCCATACAATGAAAGTCAGCGGTCTCCAAAACAACACTGAATCCCAGTGACTTTTACTGTATGGCAAAAAAAAAAAAAAATAAATAAATAAATAAATTAAATTAAATTAAATTAAATTAAATTGTCCATGCAATAAAAGCCAAAGGTCTGCAAAACAACACTAAATCCCAGTGACTTTTACTGTATGGAAAAATAAAATAAAATAAAAGACCTTTGTGATCATTTACTCACCCCCATATTTTAACTGACTTTCTTCTACAAAACACAAAATAGATTTTTCAAGGAATGTTTCAAAATTGTGTGTCCATATAATGAAAGTCAAAACAACACTGAATCTCAGTGACTTTTACTGTATGGAAAAATAAAATAAAATAAAATAAAATAATAAAATAAAATTGTCCATACAATAAAAGTCAATGGTCTCCAAAACAACACTGAATCCCAGTAACTTTACTGTATAGAAACATAAACAAACTAAGTGACTAACTAAAATAAACTAAAATAAAATAAAATAAAAAATATTTCCCACAAGAAGAAAAAAACTCATACAGGTTTGTTAACAGCATGAGGGTAAATAAATTATTATTAATAGTAGTATTTTTAAAAAATAATTTTGGGTAAGCCTTTAAAGATTTAAAAATGAATCAATTCAGTATTTTTATTTAATAGCATAAGTTACTTTCATAAGCTGATTCTTTTACTCAGAGCAACAACAAAGAAAATCCTAGCCATCCTTGCACGCATGTCTCTGACATTTAAATCAGATTTTCTGTTCATTATTGACTGTGTAAAGACCTCAATACCTGTACTTGAGTTTCTGTTTATTTATAAAACTCAAAATATGAAAATGTCAGACAACACATTTGGTTAGCACTTTGAATATCTGAATGTAGCAAGTATACAGTCTTGCAAACAGACAAAGGACATTCAGTACAGTATGTTCAAATATTACCATCCTTCAGCAACTTAAAATTTAATATCAGAAAAAAGAATATGAAACTCATACAATTCAATAGAGAAAGTAACATATTCAGAGTCTCCTTAGAAAATAATCTATTTAACAACATTAGTCAAGGTTTTTTTATACTAAACAGTCATTGTTTCAGTGTTGAATGACCATTTTTCTAACCAGTGCAACTACATAGTCGATTTCTGCTTCTATGGCTGTAAGACTTTTATGCAAATACACTTGTCACGTGTGAAACAGGGCTTTGCTGCACTCATATTTGGGATGCGGGTGCTGTCAGGTCCTATATAGTTGAAGTTAGCCTAAGTCTGCATAATTAATCAGAAATTAATATTTTAATAAATATATGAATAGATGTTATGCTTTTGGACTGAGAAAGAACTTCCAGTTCTGAAAATGTCATTGTTTCATAGTACACAGAATTATTTAGAAAAAGCAAGGAAAATATCAATTTTCATGATATTGGTGTCTTAATAGTTGTTTTGTATTATTGTCAGGGTTTCGAATTCTGAAAGGCATGTCTAAACATGCAAATGTAATCGACATTAAAATATCCCGTCACCGTCAGATTCACACGAGACGGACAGTGACTAAATATCTAACCTTCATGTGTCAGCCTGTTGAATTAATCACCAGGTAACGCTTGTCATGGTGGGATGAGACACTGTCTTTTACCTTGGGGGGACGAATAACGAATGCAGAATAGCGTGAAGAGACACAGACATGCGGTGGGACCTTTCATGTATTTGTCAGAGGAAATCAGCTCTCGTGACATAATGAGAGGGTCACATTGGTAGAGCTCTTCAGCACCTGCACTTATCATTCATGAAATGTGTGAGAAAGAGAAAGACCCATCACTGGAGTCCTTTCCTTCCCAGGCATTTGATTTGTAAAGGTTCTTAATTAAAATGATTTAGTGGAGAGGCCGCACTGCAAGCTGCCTTGACATGGATACAGGGACGATCACGAGTCAATTATATATGCTTTGACTAGTGGCAAATCTCATGTCCTCTCAGATAAATCTGCTTGTCGTGTAGGAAGGGTACCTTATTATAATATTACCGCCCATTAATCCGCACATTTCCACCCACGGCACCGCCATTCTTTTCTTGTTTGCTTTTACAAACTACGGGGGAATTATTTTCTGTGGTAACTGACAGCACGGCACAGATGCTGTTCATAAAGCTTAAGTTGTGTTTAATAGAGATTACTCCCTAACTACAATGTTTTCTGCCGCACCTCGTGGGTGGTGAAGGCTGCGTAGTAAAAGCAGCAGAAGTAAACAAAGACCAAAAAATATTCTAAAAACAGTCTAGACATCTGGTTTGGATGCACCTTGATATCCTGCTTTTTAGTAACATTAACACCAGACATCCTCCTGTAAAACATCTTTTTCCATTCATTGCTATTTTTAGACGTAGGTTGGTTCAGAAAGGTAGTTCAGAATGAGACGGTGCGCGTATGCATGAACGAGGGGTTGAGAGTGGTCTAAGAGTGCCGATCGATCTAGTTGGGCAATTCAGATACACAAAGCCGGAGATTTAAAGAAAGATGAAAAGTGAGTGAAAGCAAGACACAAAGAGAGAGAGAAAGATACTTCAAGGAAATTAGGTAATTAGGTGTCTGCTTTTACAGGCATCTGCTCAAGTGGCTGGTAGAGAAAGGAACAAAATTAGGAAAATAAAATGAAATAAAATAATAAAATACACGGCCAGTCAAAAGTTTTTGAACAGTAAGAATTCTAATCTTTTTAAAGAAGTCTCTTGTGCTCATTAAACCTGCAATTATTTGATCCAAAGTAACAAAAACAGTAAAATATTAAAATATTTTTACTATTTAACTGTTTTCTATTTAAATATATTTTAAAATGTAATTTATTAATGTGATTAAAGCTAAACTTTTAGCATCATTACTCCAGTCTTCAGTGTCACATGATTCTTCACAACTCATACTAATATGCTGATTTGCTGTTCAAGAAACATTTTTATTATTATTATTATTATCATCATCAATATTTAAAAGTTTTTTTCAGGATTATTTGATGAATAAAAGATCAGCATCAGCATTTATCTGAAATAAAAACCATTTAAAAGCTTGTAGTCAGTATAAGTTGCTTATTTATTTATTTTTGGGAAATAAATATTAGAAATTAATACTTTTATTTAGCAAGGATGCTTTAAATTGATCAATAGTGATGATAAAGACATTTATAATGTTACAAAAGATTTCTGTTTCAGATAAACGCTGTTCTTCTGAACTTTCTATTCATCAAAAAAAACCTGAAAAAAATCTACCTGGCTGTTTTCAACATAATTCTACTACTACTAATAATAAATGTTTTTTAACAGCAAATCAGAATATTAGAATGATTTCTGAAGCATTATGTGACTAGAGCAATAGTGCTAAAAATTCAGCTTTGAAATCACATGAATAAATTACATTTGAAAATATATCAAAAAGAAAAGAGTTATTTTAAATAGTAAAAATATGTAAAAATTTTACTGTTTTGCTGTACTTTGGATCAAATAAATGCAGGCTTGGTGAGCAAAAGAGACTTCTTTAAAAACATTAAACATTTTTGACTGGTAGTGTATACTATTTAAAAAAATAAAATAAAATCACACAAGCAAACAGAACAGGAGTCTGAAGTGAAGCACTACTGAGACAGGTTTCTGATATATATATATATATATATATATATATACATGTCAGTCCAAACTCAACAAAGCATCTCACAAAGAGCCAGTGTGTGGAAACCCAAGAGTGGTGCCCTTTGCCTCTATTATAGGCCTGTTCCTGGCTGCCTGCTGGCTCATGCCACTTTGTTTGCCCTCACATTGTGGCCCTCAGCTGCCAGGAACAGGTGACAGGTGGAATGTAATTTAAAACCCTGTGGAGTGAGCTGGCAGACTAATATCGTTCTTCGACTCCCCAGACGCGGCGTGAGGTATAATATTGGACTGGTAATTGGGTTGGGGAAAGGTAAGCTTCTGTGTTTTATCAAGTTAAACATAAACATGTTGTGTGTGTGTAACTTTAATTGATTATAAAAAGTGGCATGGTTGGCAGTGCGCTGAACTTTCAAGTGACAAAGCACCACAGGGGAATTTGGGCTATTGGGGTGACACATTATTACTATGTAGTGGGTCCGTGTAGTAAAAAATGTAAATGATGTCGCTGCTGTATTTTATAAGCTCATTAATGTCATTGATTTGTTTATTTATTTAAATGCGTCATGTGACCATCTGGTGTGTTTGGTCAACAGAGAACCTCTTCGTTCTGGGATTTGAGTGTGTCAGACATTCTGCGCTACTAGCTAAGCATGAAGCTAGGTTAATCCTCCAATGTTCTCAATTCTGATGAAAATAACAAACGTATAAATCTCCAGGGAATCGGTGTGCCGTCACTCTCGGAATTCTCAAAAGAAAAGTGCCAATCAACAAATAATTCATGGAACGCCGCACCATCCTGATTGAAACACAACAAAAAGAGTAATGAATAACCACACAGCGCCTGCCATTCAATCAACAGCCCTGACCTGTGCTGTAGTTTATTTTTCATCTTTCCCAGATGCATCATCTTTTGTTAGAGCAGTCAAACTCATGATTTGTCATTCTCCATACTGTAAATTCCTCTTAGTCTACATGTTTCTTGGAGACACTCTGAATTCGGCCAATAGCTGTTGGCTAATTGGCTAAGAGGATGCGGAGGCCCGTCTGGACCGTGTTGAAAGCCTGAGGATGAATATTTATGAGGAGGAGACTGTACAGTGGTAGTACTAACTGCTGAGGTACAGAAAATCAATAGTGCAATGAGTTCAGTGACAGAACATCTGACACAGGTGATTAAGGAGAACAGGGAACACAAGGACACAAGGACATTCGGAGCAGACAGTGGTAAGAAAATGAGATGGGAGGTTAAGCGATACAAGATAATGAACAACGCAAAGAGATTTTCATCTCGGTTGTTTCTCCTAGACAGCAATGAGATTAAATCAAGAGCACTTTTATGTAATTCTACCATTTCTCACATAAGTATGGACCCAGTATTTTCAAATATATTTTGACTGATAGACTGATAGTTCCGGTCCTTGATTGAATGAGCAGCATTCAAAACTGTTGTAAATTACTCTACAAACATACACCTTTGTTTACTTCTGTGTGTTGCTTGGCAACCAATTTGTTTCAGAGGAATTTGTTTGGTGGAAGAATACTATATTTATATCATTACACTTTATTTGCTCTGTTTTATTTTGTGAAACTTTACTACGTATATGGAATAACCGTTTTATAAAAGCAATAAATCCCATGAAGCCGTGGATTACAGTGAATTTATAATAGCTAAGGGGCGTTGTTAGGCATGACGCGAAGCGGTTGTATGTTTGTAAAGTAATTTACAACAGCTTTGAATGTGGCTCAACCAACCAGAATTAAGGACTGGAACTATCTGTTTTCTAAAAAAGCAATAAGCCCAGTGAAGCCGTGGTTTACTGTGAATTTATAACAGCTCAGGGGGCTTCGTATCATGCCTAACAACGCCCCTTAGCTGTTGTAAATTCACTGTAAACCTCGGCTTCTTGGGGCTTATTGCTTTATTCTTCAGACTTTCAGAAGAGATCTTAACGATCTCTTACTGTGCTTAGATTTGTCAAGAAACTCAAAGAATGCAAAGTTCCATCAAATTCATCCAATACCAAATTATTCAAGCTCTTCAAGTCAAGTTTTAGAGATGCACAATATATTAATAGTCACTATTGAAGGATGTAAATATTAGTACATGTGAATACATCCTTGTAAAATCAATATCAGTAATTTTACAATGCATTCTTACTTTCCAAAATTGTCTCACTGTATCCAAACTGTATCAATTTATATTTCTCCTAAGAAATTTAAAGGCATAGTTCACCCAAAAATTAAAATTCTGTCATTAATTACTCACCCTCATGATGTTCCAAACCTGTAAGACCTTTGTTCATCTTCAGAACACAAATAAGATTTTTGATGAAATACAAGAGATAGACAGCATAGATAGACCCATAGACAGCAACGCAACTACCATGTTCAAGGTCCAGAAAGATAGTACGATCACATGCAAGAAATCATTGAATGAAGTCATTTTTTTGTTTTTTTTTTTGCACACAAAAAGTATTCTTGTAGCTTCATAAAATTACGGTTGAACCACTGGTGCCACATGGACTATTTTAAGAATGTCCTTACTAGAGGTCCACCGTTATGGGTTTTTCTCCGGCAGATGCCGATGTTGATATTTAGAAATCAGGGCAGCTGATGGCCAATATATGATGCAGATTTTTTTGTCTGATATGTTTCCCCTTCATCTTATAAAATCTAACAGAGTCTGAACTCTACTTATCAGTAAATAAAAGTCAATAAAAACTTAGAAGATAACATGAAAAAAATTGCTAAAAATCCTGATAGAAAACAAAGACTTTTATGATGAAAATGACATGAAATTACCATTATATCCAGTAGATGGTAACAGAGGTTTCACTCCCTAGTTTTCACATCTTAGTTTTGGATTTATTAATACATAATACAAATATTTTGAAATAGTATGAAATTTAATTTAAAAACTACATTTTAAAACATTGCCTTAAGTTTTATCTTTAACTTTGGAATGCAGGGAAATGCAAAGCTTTTCGCACAAGCTTGCGTTTCTGGTCTGACGCATTTGTATGCGTGTGAATTGAAATCAGTGGAATGAAAAGTGTGGTGTGACCGCACCTTAAGGCAAACAAAACTTCAAATTGTGAATTAATTATGTAGAAAAACCAAGCAAATAGCGCTCTGTACAGCCAGACAAACAATTGGTCGACCTCTATTCCTTATTACCTTTCTGGGCCTTGAATGCTGTCTATGCAGGGTCAGAAAGCTCTTGGATTTCATAAAAAATAGTGTTCCGAAGATGAATGGTCTTACGGGTTTGGAACAACATGAGGGTGAGTAACAGACAGAATTTTCATTTTTGGGTGAAAATGCCTTAAAGCATAAACATACATAAATAAAACATAACTGAGACCTCTAATATTACATTCTAACCAGATGCAAAATTTTCAGCAACAAAATATATGACTGTCCTGAACTCTATGCTGTTGTGTGATGTGACATAATTACTGCCAGTCAGAATATATTTGATATTTAATGTACTTTAATGTATATCAGTTGATTAGGAAAAAACAAACAGAAGTTAGCATTTGTTGCTTAAGCACCTTGAACTTGCTCAGGTCACGATGTAAACATTTGAGCTACGACAGAGCAACTTCTGAGCAATAAACATTTTCCTCTAGGAAGATGTTTCAGCTCTCATCAGGAAGACGTATATTGTGTACAAGAAGATAAGGAAAGCTCAAATCATTTGTCTGTGCTTGATGATCATTTTGAGAGAGCATTAGGTGAGGGATGGGTCGAGGGTCCACCACAGGCGCCTCATCAGACGGAACGAGAATAAGTGTGCACAGCTGATAAAGAACCATTTCATTTGAGCCGTGCGCGGAGGAGCACGATCCCAAATTGCTCTGCCTCCTCTACAAAGATATGAGTCATTGAGAGAAAGAGAGCAGAGAAACTAACAGAGGGAAAAGAGCAGCAGATTACTGTGCATGAAATAAACAAGGCTGACGGAGACGGGATCGGAATAAATGGAGATGCGAAGCGATACAGTCCAGTAAATATATGCGTATTAGTGAGGCAAAGTCCTGAATGAGGGAGAAAAGAATGCAATGAGCAGAGAATGAATGAACTCGCATCCTCAAACAAGTACAAAGAGAGAGCAGGTGCCAGACAGGAAATGAGGAATGACAGAAAGCCATGATGAAGGAGTCCCGGGCTATTTGTTTCATTGTGAGGTGGAACAGGCGCTGATGGAGGGATGGAGTCTTTCGTTCCATTCCGGCTTAATCATCATTAGCTACTGCCTTCGCAGGTGAAACGAGCACATTTTTAACTCTCCGCTGGCGTGCGTCCATTTATCATAGACAGCTATGGAAAGTTTCAGGACTTCTCGCAATGCCTGTAATGACGATTACGAGCAAGCACAAAGACAACATTCCTGTACACAAACAATAGATGCCTACTCATTTTTTCCACTGTTTTCCTCCAAATCGCCAAACAATGAATGCAATGTTACACCGGCACAATCTGACAAGGCTTACAAGGATTTTATGCAAGGTATTAAGAAGTTATTCCTGTCATCTCTGAAAGCCAAAAAGTTGAATGATGTGACACAAATTCAGCCGGTCGGAACATATAGGATATTGGACCAGTGAGATTTCAGTGTAGGCAGGGCTACTCAGAGCAACAACAACAGAGATAGAAAACAATAGTGTTGGGTTCGAGTCCACCTAAGTCGAGTCCGAGACGAAAATGGGCCGAGTCGGACTCAAGTCCGAGTCCCAAAGGGCCGAGTCGAGTCCGAGTCCAAGGAAACACTCCTGTTTGTCAGTATCTTAACATTGTTTTAACCCAGGGGTGCCCAAACTCGGTCCTGGAGTGAGGTGTCCTACAGAGTTTAGCTCCAGCCCCAATCAGACACACGTGAACCAGCTAATCAAGCTCTTACTAGGCATACTAGAAACCCCCTGGCAGGTGTGTTGAGGCAAGTTGGAGCTAAACCAAGGACCAGGGTCAAGTTTGGGCACCCCTGTTTTTAACCTTTACAACTAGAAAAACGCAATGTCAGTTGAAATGTAAGAAAAGCAAACCTCTAGTGGATCTTGCCATTTTAATTTTTTATTTCACAACATCTCATAATTAGTGTCCATGCTCTGCTTAGCAAACTTAAAGTCACGTAACAGAAGTTATGGCTGACCTATGTAATGTGACATATTTTAGAGTGAAAAAGGATGTGAATGTGAATTATAGGGTGGGACTTTTTCCTTTTTTTCATCGATGTAGTAAAGGTATAAATTCAAGGGTGGAAATAAAGGAGTAGGTATCTTGGTGAATGGGACCTTAAGAGCAGAAAATGCACCTCTTTTATTTCTGATTGTGACTGTGTGTGTTTTGGGTTTTAGATTACATATTTTTTTCTTGGATGAAAATGAGGCTGTATATAAGTCTATATAAAGGCTACTACAGAAATAGACTACAGACATTTCGTGAAGTAATAAATGTTAAAATAAAACACTGCAAAATCTTCACTGTATACATTAAAGACGATTCTTATTATAGTTAATAAGTGATTCAGTCAAGAACAGTGAGTGATTTTCTCTTTTTCTTTTGTTGTTTTATCAATATTTATGACGCGGTCGGCGGCTACAGGTTTACGCTGCTGTCGCTTTAAGATCTGACGCACAGATCAAATATTTTGACGCATCAGTATTTCTCCCAACTGTTAAGTTTTATTTAAGACAAAACCGACTTCATTTACATGAATAGTCTCCAAGACAAGCATGTGTGTAGCAATAACAGACCCTATTAGAAGCGAAAGAGAACTCGGCATTCGCACACTGACTGAGAGGCGCGTTCTGTGAGCGCGCGGTGAGTGTGTGTGCGCACATAAACACTTCGGCTTTCAAGTAGCCTACTGGACAAGACTTAAAAACACATGCAAATACTAAATATCACTTTCGTGATAATGCATCAAGTCAGTGACATTTCTGTTTTACATTTCTCTGGACTCGGATGGACTCGGGATATTTTCCGAGCCGAGTCCGAGTAAAAATGCATCCGAGTCCGTGACAAGTCCGAGTCGCCTAAAAATTGTACTCGAGACCGGACTCGAGTCCGAGTACCCCAACTCTAGAAAACAAGCAACTGATCAAAGTTTCTGCATCTCAATGCATCTTGTTTTAATCGCAGAATTATAAGAATATAGTTTTATGAAAACCGCCTTCTAGTGTGACAAAGTGTTAAATGCAAAAATGTATATGGAAAATGCAAATTAATCAAACCACACTTTAGCTGCTCACAAGTAAAAACTACTAAGGTATAAAGTTACGTCTGGCAAAATCTTGACATTTGTACTTGAGATTTAGCTTCTCATGTCACTGCAGCATAAATAGGGTTTAGAACGCTGCAAGATTAAGCGGCTGATTAATTGTCTCCTGGCAACTATTAGGGCTAACAAAGCAAGATCACTAAACCCCAGTGAGAGCTGCTTGTAATGACTAGCTGTGGAGTGTTTAGGGAGGCCTAGCTTTGCTTTTGTTTGAGGGAGCTAAACTGTATTAGCCTATGTCAACTCTTGGTCACTCTAATTAGGTGTGTTTTTCATGTTCAAGTTTCCATGTTTTTCATCATTTCTAGTATTGAGCAGTTTTTAAAATATAGTGACAAACATGACCCTTGACCTCAATGACAAATAAAACAAATAAAACAAAATAATCAAATCCACACAGAAAGGCATAATTATGTAATATAACCAATTTTGAAATCATATGAATTATTAATTTTATTCTATATTGTTTTTTGCACTAATTTATCATCTATCTATCTATCTATCTACGTATGTATGCATTTATGTATGTCTGTACGTACACTGCTGTTCAAAAGATTGGGATCAGTAAGATTTTAAAGTTTTAAAGAAGTTTCTTATGCTCTTCAAGTCTACATTTGTTTGATCAAAATCCAGAAAAAAAAGTAATATTGTGAAATATTATTTCAATGTAAAATAACTGTTTTCTATGTGAATATATTTTAAATGGGTCATATGATGCGATTTCATGTTTTCCTTGTTTTTGGAGTGTTACAAGCTGTTTGTGCATATATAAGATCTGTAAAGTTGCAAAGACTGAAGTCTCAAACCCAAAGACATATTCTTTATAAAAGCTAAGACTCAGCCACGCCTTCCTAGAATGGCTCATTCAAACATGCCCCCACAAATCTACGTCATAGTGTGGGAGGATTTGCATAACACCGCCCAAATGTATATTCTCGCTGTAGTGTCATGTTGTGGAGATGCTGTGTTTCATTGCGAAAGCGAAAGTACTTTGTTTGGCCTTCCAAATGAGTACACAACTAAAAATCAGTGGTTAAGTATTATTTCCAACACTGTTCCAGAACAGTACAACACAAATATTCAAGTGTGTGCAGTGCATTTTATACAGAACTGTTTCCTGAACTTGGGAGAGTAGCCTACAATGCCGGCTGTGCACACTATAAAGTGGGGCAATTACAACGTTGCAAGGACAGCCTGGCGCTTCTGGCTCAAAGCCTATGTTATCATATTTAAAGAATTTGCTACTGGCTATCCAAACGCGTGTTTTGAGCAGTGTAGAGTAGTGCTTGTTGTTTGTCATTTCTATGATCACAAATGCAGACATGGTGTTATGTTTACGTGACGCGTCATTATAATCAGTAATTATGTCCTCATAATGTCCTCAACAAATGCCTCATTTATAATGAGTTTTATACCATAACATTTCCGTCACACATTTGAGGTTTTTGGCAAATCATAATGCATTGGCTAATCAGAGCACACCGTGCTTTTTAGAAACATCATATGACCCCTTTAATATGTAATTTATTCCTGAGATGCAAAGCTGAATTTTCAGCATCAATACTCACAGCATTTATTCAAAATAGAAATCTTTTCTAACAACATAAACTACCATTTAAAAGTCTGTGGTCAGTTACATTTTTATTCTTTCCTTTGTTCTTTTTTTGAAAGAAATTAATACTTTTATTTACCAAGAATGTGTTAAATTAATAAAAAGTGATAGCATAGACTTACATTGTTAGAAAAGATTTATATTTTGAAAAAATTATGTTCTTTTTTACTTTTTATTAATCAAAGAATCCTGAAAGAAGAATCACAGGTTCCAAAAAATATTAAGCAGCACATCTCTTTCCAACATTGATAATAAAAGTAATAAATCAGCATATCTGAAGGATCATATGACACTGAACACTGGAGTAATAGCTGATGGAAATTCAGCTTTTCATCACAGGAATAAATTATATTTTAAAATATATTAAAACCATTATTGTAAACTGCAATAATACTTCAAAATACTCCTGTTTTATTTGTATTTTGAGCAAGCAAATGCAACCATGATGAACATAAGAGAATTCTTTAAAAAAACATTGAAAGTCATACTGATCCCAAACTTTTGAATGGCAGTGTCTGTATTTATTTATTTATTTACTTGCTTTCTTACTTACTAATTTTGTTCTCTCAGTTTAATCATTAGTGCATTAGCTAAAAAAATGTTTAAATCATTCAAGAATCCACACAGAAAGATATAATTCTGTAACTTATTTTTAAACAATAACCTTACTCTATAATTTTGTAATATTTGAGGAATTTTCTCATGTATCTGAAATGTTTTTGTCTTACCAGGTTAATAATTACTGCATTAGCTAAAAAGTCTACAAAAAGCAAAACAAAATAAGTAATAAATAATGGAAGAATGTTTGTCCTGTGTTGTCTTGTAATTGGCATTATCAAAGCTAAAAACTAGCTTTCTGATAATACAGGGGAAAATAAGAAGAGAAAAGAACAAGGTTTTTCAGATATGCACATGCACATGATTTCCCACCTTAAAGAAAGAGATAAAGATATTGCAATTCCTCTAAGCTCAGTATTTTTCAGTGGATACACAGCTATGCCCCAGAGTGCCCACTACTGTAGGCCAGCTTGCAATGATTGAACCAAGAATTTCTCAGGGGGATGACAGTGACCGACGACAGAAGTAACAGCTTTAGACCTCAAAGCAGCATTGGCCTGTCCTGAGCCAGTTAATCCCCTCTGTTCAGCCTTCTGGGAGAACAAAAGGAAGTGATTTCCAGCCTCCGGACCAAGCAGTGGCATCTAATATGAGTCATACACGACCGACCATTAAGGCATCCCGGGACCACCTGCTGCTTACCCTTCCATCTTCTCACCTTTGGACTTACATAACCTGATAATGAGCTGCACTGGGGTCAGTGTTTACTGTCATATACATCAAAGCCCTCCAGACACGCTAACATGTGCGCTCTAGCGTAGCGGTCATGTGAGGAGGAGGAGGAGCACCTTGTGACCATAGCAACGGAATAAATGAACAGTGCTGCCTCCGGAAAATCTTCTGTTGTCCTTCATTTGTTACATTGCTGTGGTCAACATCCTGTGGGAGAAACGGGCTGTTCGGGAAAAATGGAAATTCTCAATCAATTTTAATGGAATAGTTAATAATTCTGTCAAATTTTATATGACTTTCATTTCTGTGAAACATAAAGGAGAAGAACATTTTTGAAAATATCCACAGAAGTCATACAGGTTTGAGTAAATGTAAAGAGTATTTTCATTTTTGGCTGAACTATCCCTTTAAGAACAGACCCAGCTGGTTACCAGCATAAGGTTGGGAATGAGTATGTATCTAGATAATGGTGTTTTGGCTGTACTAGACTTTCATCATGTCTTGAACCGGAGATGAAAGAGGCACTCTCTCATTACCCGCCCTCGGGTACTGAGGACTGGAAAAATACTATAGTGATTCCTTAAGACTGCAGTAAAGACCTCAAACATCAACTACTCCTTCTGTTGTGAGATCATATTGGCTGTAATGAAAAACTTCATTATTTAGCGAAAGGCATAAGCACTGTAAAGCGTCTTTTGACAAGGCCACCATCTCCTTGTCACACAGCCATTTTGCTATTGATGAGACAGTGCCATTTTGAAGCTGTCATGGGCATCTAGAAAAGGTAGAAGAACAGGCAGGTAAAGCCATCAGATAGTGTTAGTGCTATTCTCTGGCCTCTGTTATCTCACAGCCTGTAAGATGACACAACCTCTAGCACTTGAGAAAGGACTGTCATGCGTAGGTCATGTCAGCGGGAGGCTTTCGAAGAGGAATAGAGATGTCAGCTGTCAAATGACCAGAGATGCTTCTCTGTGGGCTTTCTACAAACCCTATACAATTATCTGGAGAAGAAAAGAACTGCCACACATTCGTATAGATTCAGCATGAGTGAACTGAGATACATAAGCTTTAGCAGAGATACACACACAAAAACCAGTTGTGTACGGTGGTGTTCTGAAGGCAAAGTCCAAAGTAGGGCTGCACCCTTCTAGTCGACTAACCATCAACGAGAAGAGGCTTGGTTGATCAAAATTGTATTAGATCAAAAAATCCACAGGAAGTGGCGAAGTCACACAGTCCGTGACGGTCTATGTGGTAATACAGTACATCAGGCAGGACATCCAAACACTCACCTATCATTCATCGACCTCAAATATGGATTTTCATCTGAAAGATGTATGTAGTAGCAACTTTACATGGCAGGTTAATCTAATGTTAACCTAGAAAAATGTGCGCTATTTGAGTGTTTGTGTGGAGTGTTGAAGCTGAATAGGGGGCGCCAATGCAGTCACTTGCTCTTAAAATACTCAGTCATTTTTGGTCATACAGATAAAAGTAATACATATTTTAAATCTGTAAAGACTCTGTTTATTTGTGTGCACTCACAATAACAACGAAACATTGCGCTTTTGTAAAATAATTAAAGCAAACATGGCGCGCTTTCTGCCGTTTTGGTCTCTGTGAACTTGAGTGTGAAACTTCAAAACTGTGTATACTTGCCTTACAGACATGAAAAATATATCTATAGAGACTGAAATGTCTACTTTCAAATGAACCAATTCAAATAGAAAAAAATATTCTCAGATTATATAATCCATATAAAACATCCATACAGGTATCACTACTGTGGAGATGACGAGTCTGTCACCTACTTTGTCGAAAACAAAGAAAGAGCTAGTTTATTAATAAATTACTAAAACATTAATGTAGTCTCCCTGATGTTTTTCCCAGACACATTCATAATGATTATATCTGCCCAGTAGTGAATAATATATTATTCACCATCCCCACCTTCAATTCCTGCTGGTGCGGATATCGAACCAGCGACCTTTGGGTTACAAGCCCGACTCTCTAACTATCAGGCCATGATTTCCCCCGTACTAAATTTACTACTAAAAACTACTATTACTCACAAAAAACTCCCACAGTATTTGAGCTGTTTTTAAAATAAGTTCCATTAATGGCATTATATTGTTCATTCAGGCTGATTTGCGAAAACACGGAATGTGCACAAACACATGAGGTGTGATTTATCGTATGAACCAATCACAGCTGATCATAACCAGTCATATCCAATCATATTGCGATTGAGGCATTGACTCCTCTCACGTGATTTTCCCCCATTCATTCTCAGTTACCCCCCACCAAACTCAATGTACGCTTTAGGGGGTTCTGTTAAAACTCAATAGGCTCAGGGGTAGTGTTGGGGGTAACGCATTACAAGTAACGCAAGTTATGTAATATTATTACTTTTTCCAAGTAACTAATAAAGTAACGCATTACTTTTTAATTTCTACGAAAATATCTGAGTTACTTTTTTCAAATAAGTAACGCCAGTTACTTTTCCCCCCATTTATTGAATAAAAGCTCTCCTGTCCCCATGTTGAGAGAAATCGGGAGTAAGATGTTAGTTGTAGACTAAATGTGAACATGCATTAATTCATCTCACTCACAAAAAACAGATTCAGTATTCCTCAAAATGAATAAAAACTGTGAAATTCAACTCAGAATATGACGTAAACCTGCAATAATTAAATGTTAAATAATACAAATATCCTGTATGCATTTAATACCATTTTATCAACCGGTGTCTTTGCTGCCAACCTTCGATGATCCAATTCAACCATACTAAGCAACAATTACTCAAGATAATCTAACATTTTTTTTCCTTTTTTTATTGCTGAAGAGTTTATATTTTTCTTCTGCAGTCTACTGTACAGATGTGAATGTACTTTTCTTAAAGCCTGAGGCTTTTGGTGTGAAAAGGCTTTTACATTTGCCAAAAACAGAACTTTTTATATTAAACAAACAAGCAAGCCCTGCCCAGATTTAGAAGTAACACAAAAGTAAAGTAACACATTACTTTCCATTAAAAGTAACGTAATTAGTTACCTTTTAGGGGAGTAACTCAATATTGTAATGCATTACATTTAAAAGTAACTTTCCCCAACACTGCTCAGGGGAGGCGAGAGAGACACAGACACCCGCTGTAACTTTACTTACTGTTTTTGCTGTTGGACAGCATTTCTTTAGAAAAAAATGTGATTTATACACTTTTTAATGTTACATTTTGTAATATTTGCGTTGTTTTATTTTCGTACTACATTTTTTTCTCATCCAAAATTTTGAGCAGGCGCTGCATCCCTTGCTTCCTCTGAGGAAATGCCCCAACACAAACACACGACCACAAACACACACATACAAAAAGTAAAGTCCTGTTCTTTGGAAAATGGGCCAAAATATTGAATGCATTAAATTAATTAAAGATACAACAAGAAAGAAAAAATCAAATAAATGCTGCTCTTTTGAAATTTCTATTTGTCAAAGAATACTGTGGAAAAAACAGTTTCATGGTTTCCACAAGAATATTAAGCAGCACCAAATATTAAAATAATTTCCGAAGGATCACGTGACACTTGAAGACAAAAGTAATCTTGTTGAAAATTCAGCTTTGCCATAACACAATTACATTTGAAAACATATTCAAAAATAAAAGTGTTATTTTAAAGAAATATATAGTTTATATTAGTAATTTTTTAAATTTAAAAAAAAAAAAAAAGGTGAGCATACCTTTTAAATGCTAATGTATAAAAACAGAGGATCTCTTCTGGTGAGTTTAATCATTTTGCAAAGAATAAACCTGACCTGTTTTCACAAAAAAAAACAAAAAAAAAACAGACCTTGTCAGCTTCACATTACTCGTCCTGCTTTTCTTTTTCATCTTCTTCTACTTAAATCAGGACTAAATTATTTTTTGGAGGCATCCAACTCCATCAAAGCATGAAACCAGCTTTCCTTAACCCAAAAAACTTCAGTCAAATTGCTCTGAGCAAATCTGTGCCAAGTAGATCCTGGTAAATAAACAGAAAAAAAACTGAACGTCAAAAAATGTACGTGCCTGTCCTCCACATTCTTATTTTTTCCCATAAATAGACACAGTAGAAGTTATTCAAGTACACATACAAACACCTCAGCTGACAAGACCAGCATAGACCAGCAGCCATACTGTTCACAAGCAAAAATAGCTTGAATACAAGTACACCAGAGATAGTTCATGAAGAAACTGAAAATTCTGTCATTCACTCACCCTCACGTCATTCCAAAACTCTGTGACGTACTTTCATGTTGTATTTTGTCCATACAGGAAGTCAATGGTCACCAAAACTGTTTGGTTACCAAAATTCTTTGAAATATCTTTTGTGTTCAGCAGTCAAACAGGTTTGGAACGACATGAGAAGATGATGGAATGTAAATTTTTGTGAGAACCATTTTTGTTAATGGTGTAAATGGGGTCATGGGTGAATAATCCAATCCAATTTGTGTCATTAGTGCTGTTTATTTACGTCATTTTGTCTGACCGTTTCCAAGCTGAAGACTAAATGTTCTTTAAGGGTGAGTCAAAAGGCAGCAAATAAGCACCCTGTTTTCACACATAATGTTTTCATGGCAAGATTCACATGACTCGAGGCAGTAATCACCCAATAGTCGCATCTCTCAAATAGCATTCCATAAACTGTGGGAGGACATTATATAAAACGCAAATGACGCTTAAACGCAGAGGAAGGGAAATGCAGGAAAGCGAGAGAGGGAGGGAGAGAGACGAAGAAAAGGCAGCGACGCTACCCCCGCCTTTCCCCGTTTTGTTTTTAAATGTTTACACCATTTTGTCTGGTATTTTGGGCTTGTGCGCACAGAAGGGACGGCAGAGCGGCACTCGCTTCAAAGCTGAGTCTGAGCAGCAGGGACCATGGGCGCTTCTTTACAGCTCAGCGGGCTGTCTTTATCAGAACGTACTCTGCAGCTGTGAACCCTGGCAACATGAAGACCAGAGAAAATGAGGGAGGGAAAGGAAGGCGTGAGATATGCAAAGGAAGACTAACCATGTGAGAGCGGGGAGGGACAGACGAGCGAGGGAAGACTTGAGCGAAGGGAACGCCGCTTGAATATCAGATCAAAGGAAAATACGGCTTCGCAAAATTGAAAGATAAAGAGCCATGTGGAGCACAGCTTGCTTGATTCTGAACAGTCACCCCATTTTTTCATACCACTTGACAGAATAACAAATTAATGTGACTTTATAAGCAGACTGAGTCTGAAAATGAGACCTTGGAAAAATCCGGTGGTGGTACTATACAGTAATGGTATCAGATATATGGGTGTTTTCTCAAAGTCTTCATCATTAATTTTTGCTACTTCTGCAAGTAGTAGCAATCAAAAGCATTTTGTGTGTGCATTTGATCGTTTCGCAAACTATGAAAATCCTTTATACAGATTTAAAACTGATCCAAACAAACAGTGAAATAAATCATTTAATATTTATTTAATTATGTAAAATAATATGCCTGGTGTGGCAGTCAAAAAGTATTAAAAATAGAGGCAGAATAGAAATATTTAGCCAAGAAATTTGAAACGTATAACAAGGAAAAAACAAACAAAGCGTTTACAAAGTGATTAATACCACTTGTAAACAGTGATTTAAATTTATTAGGCATCAATTCCAGTTATTATTTATAAACTATTAGAGAATTTATTACTATTTTGATTGAGCTTTTATTTTTATATGTTCAGTTTTCATTGCCAATTTAGCTTAGTCTGTCTATCCATCTATCCATCCATTCATCTGTCTGTCTATCTATCTATCTATCTATCTATCTATCTATCTATCTATCTGTCCATCCGTCAATCCATCCATCGCTATCTATTCATATATTCGTCCATCCTTCCATCTTTCCATCAATCCATCTATCCATCCATCCATCCATCCATCAGGTCTGTCTATCTATTTATCTATCTAGCCATCTATTTATCCATTCATCTATCCATCCATCCATCCATCAATACATCCATCCATCCGTCCATCTGTCCGTCTATCCATCCATCTATCTAGCCATTTGTCCATCCATCGTCTATCTATCAGTCTATCCATCCATCCATCTATCCATCTATTTATCTATCCATCCTTCCATCTATCCATCCATCAGTCCGTCTGTCTATCTATCTATCCATCTATCTGTCCATCCGCCCGTCCATCCATCCATCTGTCTATCCATCCAACCATCTATCCATCTATTTATCCATCCATCCGTCTATCCATCTATCCACCTATCATCCATCCATCCATCCATCCATCTATTCATTTATTTAGCCATTTATTTATTCATCCATCTATCATCCATCCATCCATCCATTCATCTGTCTATCTATCCTTCCATCCATCCATCCATCCATCCATATATCTATCCATCTATTCATTTATTTAGCCATTTATTTATTCATCCATCTATCATCCATCCATCCATCCATCCATCCATCCATCCATCCATTCATCTGTCTATCTATCCTTCCATCCATCCATCTATCCATCTACCTATCTATCTGTCCATCCATTCGTCCATCCATCCATCTATCCATCCATCAATCTATTCATTTATTTATCCATTTATTTATCCATCCATCCGTCTATCTATCCTTCCATCCATCCGTCTATCCATCTATCTATCTGTCCATCCACTCGTCCATCCATCCTTCCATCCATCCATCTATCCATCCATCCATCAATCTATTAATTTATTTATCCATTTATTTATCCAATCATCTATCCATCCATCCATCCGTCTATCTATCCTTCCATCCATCCATCCATCCATCCATCCATCCATATATCTATCCATCTATTCATTTATTTAGACATTTATTAATTCATCCATCTATCATCCATCCATCCATCCATCCATCCATCCATCAATCTATTCATTTATTTATCCATTTATTTATCCATCCATCCGTCTATCTATCTTTCCATCCATCCGTCTATCCATCTACCTATCTATCTGTCCATCCATTCGTCCATCCATCCACCCATCTGTCTATCCATCTATCCATCCATCCATCCATCCATCAATCTATTCATTTATTTATCCATTTATTTATCCATCCATCCGTCTATCTATCTTTCCATCCATCCGTCTATCCATCTATCTATCTGTCCATCCATTCGTCCATCCATCCGTCCATCCATCCATCTATCTGTTAATTTATTTATCCATTTATTTATCCAATCATCTATCCATCCATCCATCCGTCTATCTATCCTTCCATCCATCCGCCTATCCATCTATCTATCTGTCCATCCTTTCGTCCATCCATCCATCCATCCATCCATCCATCCATCCATCCATCCATTCATCCATCCATCCATCTAGCTAGCTAGCTTTATTTCAATTATGGGAAATGATTTTTGATAGTTTAGTTCCTTTCAATCAAGTTGTAATTTTGTGCAATTATGTTAAAAAACATTATTTGATTGAAGTTATTTAATTTATTATTTAAGGGAAATTATCCTTAGTGAGACACAATAGTCAACTATTTTATTTCAATAGTATTACAATGTTACATAATTTCTACCACCATCATGTCCATCTACCACAATCTACTACAGACAATACAAAAATTTGAGAAATGTGGTGGAGACATTTCATGTGATGAAAACTATCATCTCCCATGATGCGTGTATATATACTGTTAGTCAGTATAAGTTTACAAACTAAACAAACTAATGTGAGTGCAAAAAATGTTTTAAGAGAGTTTATTTTATAAAAGAAGTCTGCAACCCCAAAGCACCCATACTTACAGAAACACCCTTGTAACATAATACTGAATGATTCCAAGGTACTTTAAAGAACACCATGGTACAATATCATCATACCACGTTACCTTTTTTTTGTTTGCGAACTCCAACACGGGTTCAGTGATGACTCAGGCCACTGTTGCTTTGTGATAATTGGCTTAAGAGGGTTATCATCTTTCTCCAGACTAGCCATTCTCCTGCTAGCATTAAACACTGGCTCAAGAGCAGGCGACCGTAATGGAGCACTTTTGTATCTGCTGGCCCGGGGGCCACTGAACGGAGCACCTCCATTACGAGTCGCATTAGCGGGAGCAGGATTGAGCATTGCCGCAGGAATCAATCTTTTCAATCGCATTGCGTTCGCCGGATTCGGGTGGCATGGCTAAGACCCAACACTTTGGCCCTAGGGGCCTGCTCTCGGTCTCGCATTAGCCTTTCATTGGCGATGACGTGACCGGCCATTCCCCTGGCGGGAGATGGGAGACATACGAATGACATGGAAAAACACAAGCCAGATCCCTCCAGGGGATTGACTACAATCTACCAGGTGCATGGATGCTAAAAAAGCACAGGGCTGCATGCACTCATTGTTACAGACCATTAAGTGCTTTAAACAGATGGATGATCAGGCATCAATAGGAAAACTTGCACTGATTACACAGGATTTAGGGAACTGGGTGATATGAGACACAATAGGGAAAGAATAATGCATCTGGAGCCACCAACAAAAGGCTGCTGTAATGAGAGGAGGACTAATTGTGTTGTTATATTGTACATGCTTCTTCAATTACTTGTCTTTAAGTGGTCTGCTCTGGTGCACATTGGTGACTGATCAGAAAAGTGATCTCAGTAATTTTCCAGTTACTGGGTTACCCTTTTTGTGTTAGCCAGCCTGGATCCTAACCACTCAATAGTTCGATTTCTAGACTTTGAGGTATAACTGAATGAGATTGACGTGCTATTGGTTTTCTAATGCAAGGATTACTGTAGCTACTCTTTCGATGAAACGGTCAATACAATTTGTGAATCGATCTAAATTGGTCTAATTGACTGAATGGATTGAAGCAGTTCCTGAGTTTTAAGAAGTGAATCAGTTCATTTTATTTTTTAAATTACCCTGCTTTCCAATTGTATTTTTAATGGCTCTTTAAAGCAATAGCTTGAAAGAAAATTATAAGATCATGCAAATAATATGTTAAACAATTGGACATTCATCCTCTATGGTTTAATATGTTGAGTCAGCACAGATCAGATCCTTGTACTTTTCCCATACTCTGCTTCTTCCCATTTGTTTTCACACCACTTCATATTTCTTCCTCCACCTCTAACACTCGCTGTGGTTCAGGGGGAGGTTGCCGCTGTGAAGCAGGGTCCCAGGAGGGACACTGCACCCATTATAAGACAGCATGTAACATTCCCATCACAGGAGGCTAGTGAGAGACACCTGCCGCGGCCTCCAGAGCTCTGCAGAGCCCTGAGGACTTCTGCAGTCTCCATGGTGAACGACACAGTGGAACTTCATGTGAGCTACACACTCAGAGAAAGACAGTTAGAGGCTTACTAACAGTTCAAAGAAAGTATACGAACCGGTAGCATTATTTTCTAAACACAAAGGGGAGAGGTTTCCTTTATGTTTATATTCAAATGTGTCACTCTTTAAATGTGAAGTGCAGGCGCAGTGAAGTACTAATGTCAGTGTGATCTACGCGTTCTGACAGGTGGTTGGTGCTCACACACTCTTATATCATCAAGTGTTTCATCAAAGACAGCAGAAAGGAGAAATTATGATGTTTGTTTGTAGTGTATGTGAGTGTGATGGCACCTCAGACAAAAGAACGCTCTTTCTTAGCTTGGTAAACCTAAACAGTTCTCAATTATGTTTCATTTATATTTCAATTTGTCAGAGATGTGGAGAAATGAAATAAACATGAATAAGCAAACTGTTGATATAAAATAAAGAGCTATCCCTGATAGCACACATACATCACAGAGACGTCAATTTGATTATACATCTGGAAGACGTAGTTTTTACGTAGTTTGCTCATCTGCAGTACGTCTATAGGGCGTTCCCTATCAGATGTCAAATAGACGTCTATTAGTTGTCTTTAAGATGTTTATGATTTAGAATGTATGTAAACTGACTTCTTAAAGACGTCTGTCAGATGTCTGTACACAGCAGATGCTTTCCAGATCATGTGATCTTTAACAGACATCTTACAGACGTACGTGTGCTATCTGGGATAAAATGAAAGTGAATAGTATGGCTCTGATTTAGTCTGGAAAAAATAATGAGAAATATTTGAGTTGATACCGAATCTCAGACTTTGGTGTCTTGAGTTTACTTTATAAAAATACCCCGTTCAAAAGTTCGCATATGCTTGAATTATGTTGTTACCTGAGTGATCCACAGCTGTGCTTTTTTTTTGTTTAGTGATAGTTGTTTATTAGTCCATTAACTGCCCGCTGTTCTTCAGAAAAATCCTTCAGGTCTCACAAATTCTTTTTGGTTTTTTCCCCCAATACAATGCATTAAGAGCCAGGGGTTGAAAACTTTTGGAATATGAAGATCAGGGTAAATTTAACTTTTGTCTTCTGGAAAACATGTAAGTGTCTTCTGTAGCTTCTGAATGGTGGTACTGTTCTTCATTCTGTTCAATAGTTTTCACCCCCGGGCAAGTTCCTCAGTTGTCCGTAATGTGAAAAGAATCGGAATCATACAGTCATTGTTGAAAAAGGTTCAAATGCACAAAAATGCTGGAAAAACAAAAGAATTTGTGGGACCTAAAGGATTTTTCTGAAGAACTGTGGGCAGTTTAACTGTTCAGGACAAACAAGGGACTAATGAACAACTAACACAAAAAAACAAAAAAAAAAACAACCAAACAAAAAAAAACAGCTGCAGATCATTCAGGTAATAGCACGGCATTAAGAATCAAGTGTATAAGTGTACGTAAACTTTTGAATGGGGTAATTTTTAAAAATAAATTAAGCTATTATTTTCTCTTGTAGACTATATGTAAACATCTTTTATGTGAAATATCTTATTAAGGTCAGTACTAAATAAAAAAATAACATGCATTTTGTATGATCCCTCTTATTTTGGAAAAATAATTAACATTTTCCAGATTCTGCAAGGTGTATGTAAACCTAAGACCTAAGAATCCTGTAAACAAAAAAAATGTCCACAGAATTATTAAAAACCACAGTTTTATTAATAATAATTAGAAAGATTCTTGAGCACTAAATCAGCATATTAGAATAATTTCTGATGTATCACTTCATTTCAGAAGTTATGGCAAAAAATATTTTTCAATAATAATCTTTGCCATAACCTACGAACAAATTGCATTTTAAAATATATTTAAATAAAAAAACAGTCATTCTAAATTAGAATAAAATTTAACACAATTACTGTATTTTTGATAAAATAAATGCAACCCTGATTAGCGTAGAAAAAAAAACATTTTAAAAAATCTTACAGAGCAAACAATTGTAAATGGTAGTGTATTTATAAAAATAATGGAAAAAATAACTCAAGACTTCAATTAATTTTCCCTAAAATGCTATCCATAAATTGATCCTTTTCTCTCATTATTCCAAAAAGTTCTTTACTGACTTTGTAATAACTTCATGGTTCAGGCTTTTGTCATCTGTTTCTTTTTTCTTTTTTCTTTTGCTAATTTCATATTAACTGGGGTGAGTTTAGGAAACTATTCTCCTCTGCACTATTCCAGTTCATTCCATAGCTCGTTAGAGAGAATTACCAAGCATGTCTCGAACCCCAATTTGGGACACTCTTATCTGGTGAAACCAATTGAACATGACCTGATCAGAGTGATCTCAAGCGCAGAACAAGCAGAGAGAGAGACAGATAAGGCCTCCCTAAATACAGAGGGATTCTTTCGGTTGTTGCTAAGCCACACAGTTACACAGAGGAAAGTCGTTCGGAGACTATTCGTCGAGATACTCATTCCCCATAGACCTATGAAGAAAACCTGGACGGTTCAATGACTCGTCCTCTCTGCTGACAAACTATGTCAACAAAAATGAATAGGAATTGAGCCCCAGATGAGTATGATTATTAGCTGAGCTATTAATGAGCTGAGTGTGACGTGGCTGTAACAACTGTCCTTAAGTTTTTAAGGTGAAATGGATTGAGAGTTTTAAGGCTGATAGAGGTGATGAACAGGTCTTATAGCTTACAAAACTGACATGCTCCGTGGTTCAGAAGCAGTCGGTCAAACAAAGAGCTATTGTGCAGGCTAAAAGGAATCATTGTCTGCAATTTGGGTCTTTTTTGTGTTCCGTGCTATTCCTCAAAGCAGAGCACAGAGGCAACTGTCAAGAGGTGTAAGATTGCAAATGGATCTTAAGTAACAGACTTGATTGGATCTACCCGCTGCGGCTGGACTGACACGCATCACGAACACAGCGTGGCCCTGTCCCTCTGGCCATGAGGTTTGCCATGGTAACTCATAAGATTAGTGCAGGTGGCAGCCTCACTCAGAGGTAGATTACACACCGCTAGTATTTTCTGCAGAAATTAGGTCAAATTAAGTTGCCTTAAATAAATCCCTGCTTTGCATACTCCTTTTCAGATTTACGGTATTTGAATTCGGTTAGAAGAAAGGATAAAGAAACGCTGGGTAAACTGATGATGTCAGAAGGCAGTGCAGTAAAGCATTATGTAATGACTGGGTATTGATTCTGCTCGGTATTGATTGGCTGCCTGAAAGATGCCTTTAATTGGTTACTGTTGTTATAAACTAATATGAATTTAATGTCGCTCTACATTAAAAAAGAATTAGGACCCGCTCAGTTGTGAATTCATGCTGTGGTAGCAATTTATTAACAGCCAGCAAATGTGCTATGAACGTGGACGCATGGTTCCAGCAGCACCAGAGCAACACGATGATTACCACAGATAGATGACAGTACTGCTGTCGCTAAAGCTCAGTTCCAAAATCTAATCGACTGTATATATAAGCATCTTAAACCAAATGAAACCTCCAGAGTTCATCATTTGGAAAGCGCTGAACTCAAGGCTCAGCTTACAGTTGCATTCAGAGGAGTTTCACATTAGCATGTTGCTATGCTAACAAACAGAAAATCTTTTTTTTTACATTGTGATGTACATCTGAGTTAAACAGATTATCGATAAAGAAAAAATGTAGGCCGGGACTTGGTTCTGTCCAGTAGTTGTTGATTGAATGGAGGCATGGGTGGAGCTTAAAGGGATAGTTCACCCAAAAATGAAATTGCTTTTTTCAGATGAATACAATTGTTATATTTACACTAAGTGCAAATAGCTATAGATTTTACACTGTTAAAATAGCAGGATTTTCTGCTCTTTATACTACTTATTGCAAATAGTGGCAATTATCTAAACCTCATTGTAGTACGTTATAAAACAGTATGCAGTAATAACGTATTGAGTGTAAATTATAATTTGAACCTACCCTAGTTTTATTTTCACATTTTTGATTATTTCTTTCATTTTTTATTGAAAACAAATGGCTTTTGATGTGATTTGAGATTTGAAAAGGGAGGAAAAAAAAGTTTGGCAAAAGGCGGATTCGAACTCGGATCGATCTCATCAAAAAGACTACGGCACGCACTTTATTATTTACGAGTCTGGCACTCATCTTTCGTAGTGTAGACTACCCAAATCACATGTTACTGGGCGGAGCTAGTGTAAATAGCCTCTGCCAACAAAGCGGGCTATTTGCACTATTTGTAAATACCCTGATAGCACACATACATTTTGAAGCAAAATAAACTGCATAAATCCATCATAAAAAGTAACCACACGGTTAATAAAGGCTTTCTGAAGTAAATCAGTGCATTTGTATAAGAAAAATATCCATATTAAAAACTTTATAAACAGTAATTTCTAGTTTCCGCTAACTGTTGTACACGCGTTGCTGATTGTATACTGAAAGAAGAAAGTCATATACACCTAGGATGGCTTGAGGGTGAGTAAATCATGGGGTAATTTTCATTTTTGGGTGAACTATCCCTTTAAACAGACTAAATGATTAGAGAAATCCAGCTGTTACACCAGAATGTTTACATGTTTGTAAGTGAACCACATGTTTTAGTAGCATGTTTTTTTCCAGTGCTACATTGATTGAGTTAATGTTATAAACCGTGACTGAGTGAAATGTACTTGAGTATTACAGAT